>PVKE010043547.1:0-13367 GCA_004027555.1 Craseonycteris thonglongyai | reverse complement strand
TGACTTGGAAATATGTGACTGCTTCTCTCTGCAATTTGACGAGTCAACAGATATATCAGACACCGCACAGTTGGCAGTTATGGTGAGAATGGTATTTAGTAACTTCACAGTCAAAGAGGAGCTGTTGCAAATATTACCAATGAAAGGACAGACGAGAGGTGAGGATATTTATAAAACTTTCAGAACATATGCCAGGTCGGTAAACATACGTTTGCATAAGTTGTCTGCGATAACTACCAATGGGGCACCAGCAATGGTTGGTAAAAACAAAGGATTTGTCGCCCTTTGCAGGAAAGATGAAACATTTTCAAACTTTATGTCCTACCACTGTATTATCCATCAGGAAGCTTTGTGTTGTAAAATACTGCCCTTTGAACATGTTAGGAAAATAGTCACAAAGAGAATCAACTCTATTCGAGCAGCTCCATTGTAACACCAACTTTTCAAGGCCCTGTTAGAAGATACTGAAGATAAAGAACACGATCTCATCCTGCATACTGAAGTACGTTGGCTCAGTAAAGGTAAAGTTCTTACAAGATTTGTAAACTTCATTGAAGAAATAAAAACATTTATACATGATAAAAATGAAAATTAGGATGAACTAACAGACTCTTGCTGGCTGGTGGATTTGGGTTTTCTTGCTGACACCATGGAAAAACTAGATTCTTTCAATTTGGAGTTGCAGGGGAAAGACAAAAATATAGCTGAAATGATAAGCTCTGTAAACGCATTTAAAGCAAAATTGACTTTGTTGATATCCCATCTGCATATCAAGTCTCTCATGCACTTCCCATATATGAGAAAAATGCTAGGTAACAATGAATTAAACATGTCATTATTTATTGAGACCCTGCAAGTGCTTCAAAAACAGTTTGAAGAGAGATTTCTGCAGTTTACAAATATCGAGCCAATTGTCTCCTCTGTATCAATCCTTTTACTTGCCAAATAAATGTAATAGAACTAGCCGCATGTATTGCAGACCTTGTTCAGGGGAAAGCAGAAGAACTAGAGTTAGAAATTTTGAACCTTAAGAACGATATTTTGCTAAAATCCTTAATATCAGAGGACTTATGGAACATAATCGACAAAGAAAGGTTCCCATTTTTAAAAAAAGCGGCATATAAAATCAAATCATTTTTCGGGTCAATGTATTTATGCAAATCATTGTTTTCAAACATGAATTTAATAAAATCATGATATAGATCTCGACTTACCGATGAGCATCTTAATAATTGTTTGCTAACAGGGTTGTCGTCATACTCTCCTAATTGGCCAATGAAATGCAATGCCAAAGATCACACTGACAGATTGTTTTTTTTATGTTTTCTTTTATGTTTTTTTGAAATTATTTTATTATACGTGTCTTTTATTTACTTTGTATTACGTTTTGTATATATGTTTTTTTGTGTGTATATAATTTGTACAATAAATTTATTATTTTAAAATTATTTTTGTTTATTATTTTTTATTTTTGTTCAATAATAAATATCCTTAGAAATAGCTGGTGCCCGCCACCCTACTGATATTTTAGAATGCGCCCTAGGGTATAAAAGGTTGGAAACCCCTGTCTTAGACCATACTGAGCATAACTATATCCTCACTGTTCTTCCATAGTTTGTGGAAACTTATAATATTTCAAAAAACAAATGGAGAGTGAGTCAAAATTAATTTCTTAAAAAGAGCTCCCAGAGAAGCCAGGATGGCTCAGTGGGTTAAGTGCTCTCTTTGCAGCCCTGGGGTCCGAAGATTGAGTCCCAGTCCCAGCCCTGACCTGTGCGGACCCATATGCTGAACAGGGGTGTGGCCCCAATTTGATTCCCCAGGGTGTTTTCCATGTGGGAGTCCCCTGGTTTGAGAACATGCCTCCCTTGTGGGAGGCCCCCAGCTCAGTTCCCACCCTGTGTGGCTCCTGCCCACCTGTGTAGAACAAAACCATGTCAAAAACAGATGATGTACAACTATAGAGACTGCTCTGGGCCCTCCCCCTTCTCTCTGTCTCTCTCTTTCTGTCAAAAACAATAAAATAAAAATCTTAAAAAAAAGAAAAGAAAAGAAAAAAGCTCCCATTGTGGGAATAATGGACAGAACTTACGTGCATTCCAAGGACAGGGCGGAAAAAGTCAGGAGTCTCATATTTCCGGGGTACAGCTCAAATGTCAAGCTGTGGTCACATCCTCTCACTGACCTCACCCAACACTATTTCCTGTTAAAATGTTTCTTCTTGAATTCAACATGTGTATCTAACTATTAGAGTAATACTGTTGGTAGTAATTCCAGATATTATGCCAAGTAAGTTGGTTGTAAGCTCTATAGAGTAGGTGAGATATTTTGGTCTGGGGAAGCTGTTATCTTTTCTTAGATTGCACTTCAAAAGGCACATTCAGAAGATAAATTTATATTTCATTTGCATATAGGAACCAGTTTGTATGGAATATTTTTCTGTTGCCTTCTACTTTTTTTTCTATGGAAAACATGCACCTAATAGGAGGGCATTGGTCCCATTGATATAAAGTGTTTTTCTTCTGACATGGCTTCAGTCAGAGCATTTTTCTATTTTATACATATTTATTTACTTTATGTATACTCTATTCAGGAATGCCTATTTGAAAATTACTCATCAGTTAATTTAAAAGTAATGGCTGAATTCTTTATATTTCCCAGTATCTTTCTAACGATATCTGCAGTCGAATGGATCAAGAGGTCTGCTACATCTTAAGTTTTATTTCATTGTAAGAAGAAAAAAAAATTCTCTTTGAAATTCTTTAGGTGCATAGTTATTTTAAAAGTATCAGATCTGAGAGGGATTATCCCTTTGTTTAATACTTTACTTATAAGAGTTAACAACTTTATGCTGATCAGCTCCCAGTGTTGTATCATTTCAATTTAGAAACAGATGACCATTTTTACACTGTAAGGCATTTTCCAGATTTATAGAGTCATAAACCTGATGGCAATTAGGGATATTCACAGTGGAGAGCAATAAAGCACGTCAGTGTAATTGTAACAAATAATAATGTTATCTTGCCTTGCAATTGTTTTATGTTTTATCAGTTTTGGATTTTTCTTGTCAATGAATTCACTGAAAGGCAGGATTATCATGGGCATTCTGTACTTAAATGCTAAGTAGCCTGTGATGATTAAATCTTGACCTGCCTAACTCTCAATCAAAAGACAAAAAAGCAATTTCTTCTTATTTAGGAGTGATTCTTGAAAGTTCTGCAATGAGTTAATATGTTCAATTGATTAAAAATAATATTAAAGAAGATAAGTAGTGATCCTTTTTACATGCAAATATCTTTTCTCCCTTCCCTGCTTAAATAGTTTCTAAATTCAATAAAAAAATCTCTCAGCCGAGTGCCATTGATTACCAAAAGGTAGATTAGTATAAATGCATAGCCTTCTATAGAAAAAAAATATCTTACAGACGATGAATTAGTGACATGATTTATTTTAAAAAGAAAATTATTATGCTCTCATTTTAGTTATTATTATTTCAAGCTAAGAGCATTTATCTTTATGCCTGTCAACATTTTAATATTTAAATTCTAAGATCCTTTTCCTTCTGAAATATACTCACCTTTCCATTATACAGGAAAATAGAAGATGGGGGTAGTATGGATAATATCAATAGCAAGTCAGTAAAATTCCTCTTTTATATTAGGATTGTATTTTAAAATAATTTGCAGATTTCCTTTTTTTTTTTATAAGCTCTTTTGATTAAATTAAAATGAATGGATTAGTTAATTCCCCTAATATAAACATGATAACCAGGTTCAACGTATTTAAAAAACAAATAAGGGGAAAAAAAAACCCAAAAAAGAAACAGGAGAAGAGTGCTGTAATGGCATGCTGGACAGTTATACGCTACTACTGGCTTGGAAATTTTACCTTGCACATATCCAAAAAATAATTAACCTGGACTCAGCCTTTCACAGATAATAATTTTCAAAAATATTGCTTTTAAAATATATACTTAAGTTTGTTTATGTGTAGCCCTTTGCTGATTTAAGAAATATAGAAAGAGATACAAATCTCATAGATAAGGAGCTAAGAGATCTTTCCATTTTAACATTCTTTCCACTGAGGCTCTACCATAAGCATCAAATATATTTATTGTCTTATATTACTTATTAATGACAAATCTATTATCTCCTTTTATCTATAGCCCTATCTTGCTCCTGGTTTGACAACCAACCTTCGTAAGGAGAAGTTTTAGACCCACTTTGTATTAGGGCTTTAGTCCAGTGTCCTTTCTACATACATCAAGGGACAGTTTTCATTTCTTGGAGGCTCAGAAAATTGTTACACATTCTCTTTATTTATCCAGAAGTCAGCCCTTAACTTCCTAATTCCACACAATGGTTCTTTTGTTCTCCTTATCCACTTTGTGCTCTTTAAAATTGGCTAGCTTTCTTCTGGCCCTCTTCCTAATTGATCTCTTTGGACAAACTCATCTATTTCTATGCCCTCAATGAATATCTTTTTATACCAGTGACTCCCAACTCTCTAGTCTAGAGCTTGCACCTAAGTTTCTGATCCATTTGTCCAACTGCCTACTAGAAACTTTCCATTTTTATGTTTCCCAGTCACTCAAACTTGACATACCTAAAACTGACCATATTTTTGAGTGCTAGATACACTCCTCTTCTAATGTGTACTTCTCTCTCAGCTGATCACCCCATCTACCTTATTGTGCAAATATAGTTAGTCCTTAACTCCTTACTTTCCTTTTCCTCTTATATTTAAGTTAATCACCAAATCCTGTAAATCTAACTCATAAACAGCTCTTACACCTGCCTCCTTCTCCTGGGCATCATTTTGGGATACCCAAGTCTAAGTGGTGCTCACCATTTCAAACCTTACAACTGGTCTTCATGTCCATAGTTGTTTTCTTCAATCTATTCTCCAAATTTTACAAATCAAGCTTACAGTCCTTTAATCCTTTGTCAATGTTTTTATGATAATGTTCAAAATCTATAATCTATTTTGTAAATGGAAAGGAAATAATTAACAGTCTTGTGATACACTCTCACTTTACCACAGAATGTCCTGGAAATGGAGAATAAAGAACTTCGTCGAACACCCTTATAAACATGTTATTAACAGACATGCTTCAAGTACATCATTGTTATTTTCTAGTGGGAGAGCCATTATCTATAGAATGCTTTCAGCAGGACATACAAGGTTTGAATAGGACTATTTATGGCAAACAAACATGAATTTTGGATGTATGAAGAATGGGTCCTGGAAAAATGTTACAGAAGGTGTATAATGACCAAAATACTTCCTTTCTACATAAATGATGACTTCATGCATCAATTAATTCATCTTTCAGTGTGCCGCCCCTAAGAACACATTTTCATGCATCAGGAAGAACCTATATAGTGTTGTATTGTTTATCTCAAACTCCTTTCTGTGCTCAGTTCTTGAAATTATTTATATCCTTAATACTATAAGTAAAGCTTGATACTAATTAAGATTGCTGATTTCTTCATTCAAGTTAGTCTTTTTAAATTCTTAAGCCTCATCTCTTCTGCATCATAAACCCTATAATATCCAGCCTCACTGGATTTATTAGACTTATTATATTTTAGTTCCTTGAGTGTACTCTTGTTTTTGTCCATCTCACCTCGTTTTTTATAAGCTGTTCCCTTACCTGAAATACTATTCTCCTGACTATGTTCTTAAGCAACCATAGTCACTCACTTAGCCTGTCAATCCCTAGTTATACTTTAATTTTCAGTTCTTTAGTGATGACTTTCTAGCATCTATGTTTTTATATTCTGATAACATCCTTTGCTACTTCTTCAGTAGCAATGACTGCCTATAAGACTTGGAACTCCATGAAGAAAATAACCTTGTCTTTTTTAATTCCCATTCTATCCCATAGTTTACCAAGACTTCTTACCTAACAGGTACAGAATTATATATTGACTATTTGGAAAAATATTATAATTATTGGCTTAAAATAGCTCATAATAGCCAAATGGATTTCAGAAAGCTCTATAATACATTTATAGAAGTGTAAAACTTAAATAGGTCTAAAGAAAAAGTTTCAAATGCATCATTCTCTTTTTCTTTCTTTTCTTGTTTCACATTATCTGAGAGCAAATCTTTATCCTATGAGTATATGACCAGGAAAGTCATATATATAATCATTTAAATTCCTCACTATACATGAGAGTATAATAATGTTATTTTAAAATAATGACTCTATCAATTGCTTAAATTTCTAAACATATTGTAAAATAAATGTACTATGATATTCACATTAAATTTAAATAATTTTAAAATCAAACATATCATTTTTATAAAATTTTTTTTTCTTTGCACCTTTATTTTATTAACAGTATACATAGAATTCATTCTAACTATTAATTTCTAATAGGAACTAGTGCATGGGATTCCACACAGGCTTCTGTATTCTTTATATTTACTATTCTTATTTTGATACAGTATATATTTAGGTATAACAACAAGTTTGATACTTTGTATGTGTGTTTATTTCTATAAAAAAATGCTGAAAGATTTCAAATATACTCTTGTTAATACACAAAAAGGCTAGGAAGTGTACTAAAAATGCAAAATGTTACAGCCAAACAATAGTCACAATTTTTCTACCCTCCAAATGGCACATTGTTACCATTGTAAAAGCCTTCATGTATTATAAATTTTTTCCTGCATTACCAAAGTTATTCTATCATCATCTGATTACCTAAATGTATAGGATAGACATCAGTCAATACTGCTGGAAAAATGCAATGCCTAGTGGGCTTTATGACTTTAGAAACAAGATAAAAGCTTTATGACTCAAAGAAAGCAATCAAATGCATTCTTGTAGCCACAAGCATCATATTTACTTAAAAGATTGTGACTATAAAAGCAAATCTCTCTTACTGGAAGCCAGGACAAAAGCTGTCAGAGAACAGGGTAGTAAATAGCCCTGAAATTGTTTTCTCTGCTTCATTTCAAAAGCTTCGGGCTCCCAATGTTTGACCTTTTACAAATGGAATGGTTTCCTGTAGGCCTTGGTACTGTACTGAATGCTGATGGTGGTGTGCACTTGATGAAATCATCAAGAATGGTAAATATGTTCATCACTGGTACACTCTTCTGCATCAAGAACATTTCTCATTCAGTGACATTTGGTGGTTTCCAGGGAAGGTAGGGTGATTCTAATTTTCCCCAAACATTTTCTCTCTATATGTAATTGTCCAAGATGACTCCATATAGCTTAGTCAAAGTAAAATAAAATTAGGTTGAACAAGAACGCATTTTACTGAGAATGTCTGGAGTCAACCTGTTATCTTTGCTATATGGCTATGGAAAACATAAGAATGTATTTGAGGATTATTGAGTTTGCTGCCTTTTTATTGACTGTATAGTAATATTTATCTTACTGGTAGTCTCTGGTGTTACATATATTTGCCTTATAATTTCAAATGCAAAGATATAAACATATTAATGTAGGACGGTCTGTGGACAGTTTTTAAGGCTATCAATGTAATATATTTTAATATTAATTAGAAAACTGTAAGCAACAAAAAGGTTTATCTTACATCTACTTATAATCTAAAATATCATATTTAGCTTCTATATTAATATTAAATCATAATGTTGCTAGTTATATTTATCATATGTTGCCCTGTTTTATTTGTAATGCACATCTGTAAGTTAGTGGTTATTATTTTCTTTTATACTTAATAAAAATGTTATTGCCGAAAAATGTCACTCCAATAAATTTAAGAATAAATAAATAAATATGTTGGCTCATACAAAATACAGAATTGCCCAGGTTACACAAATAGTTAATAAAGAAACATTCTTTATTGTATCCTGGGCCTTTCAGAATGTAAATCTCATGTCAAGAATGTTTATAACTGTATAAACTATGTATGTATATATACTCTGAAAACGGAAAACACATTCTTGGATTTTATTTCATCTACTGTGATATAATAGATTAATTAGAAAAGAATTGTTTTCACAAGTTAGGATACTTCTTACCAGAGCCTTTGGCAGCTTTCAGAGGATAATTTAATACTTAACAAGTATTAACAATTTGCTAAACTCCATGCTGAAGGCTTTGTATACATTATCTCATTCAACCCTCATATATTAGGAGGATATGATTATAATCCCCAATTTATAGAAAGGGAAATTGATGACTAGGGAATATCTTTAGTCTTTATTTTCCTCCAGATCTTTTCTCTGTATTTCTTTGCCCTGATCTGCACTATGAGACTCTGACCTCAGGTCTTCTTTCCCTGGGCTCTATGAGCCTTTGGCTTCTGGTCAGGTTTGGAAGCTGAAAGAACTATTATAAGAGGGATTGGAGTGTGAGCAAAGTGATCAGGATATGTACTCACCTTGCTACGGTTCTGGCACAGACTGCTTTTCTTCATGACCACAGCTCAAATCCGTGGTTCCACTCCAGCCATCTAGGTAATGTATTAACACCATTTCCTCTCCTTTCCTTTTCAGGCCTCAGTGAAACAGCTTCCTGCTGTTGTTATCTCTGGCTATTCATTCTTCTTTAACTTTGTATGGCCTTGTTATGCTCTTTTCAATTATGCCCTTTGGAGTATGTGAATTGTAGTCTGCTGGGGCCTTGACTGACATAAAATGGTTAAGTAAATTGCCTTAGGGTTACTTGATTAGGATTTGGCAGATGGAATTCAACTCAGGTTTGTTCAATGCCAACGCCATTAACCACTGTGTTATTCTGCCTCATAGATTAATCACCACAGGGAAAAGAATGAATTGTGTCTCAGCCCCTAAGGACATTTGCATTCTTTTTCAGGGTCTATTCTTTATCTAGAAAAGGTGCCCCTGACACTGAAGACACTACTTTGGAGAGAACCTCACCACAGGCCATCAAAAGCAGTTCAAACCCTGAAGACCCAGCCAAGCAGAAAGCTGTTGAGCAGGTAGGCAAAACTTCTCAATGTCAAAGGTAGGAATATTACTCTGGCAGTCGTTAGAATAATATTTGCCAGGAACTGCTCTTACCTCTAATAATCATAAATTCAGGAGACTCTGTACAATTACTGCTTGACCTCAGTCCCAGATACTGTCTTATTAATTTATTAAGCTTTATATCACAATGTTCTACTCATTCTTTATTTCTTCAAAAATTATTAAATTCCTTCTACAGGGTAAGCATTGTACTAAATGCAAGGCATATAAAGATGAATAAGAACAGGTTTCTACCCACAAAGAAATAACATTAGATATGCAAATGCAAAATTCAGAGGTCTAATAAAGTGTTACAGTAGGTATAATTGAGGCTTCTGTGAGTTGCTGTAGAAGAACAAAGTATGCATATCTTCTCACCCTTACCCTTTTTCCTGGCATCACATGACCATACAGTTTTTCTCCTAGTGAATAAAATTCATGACCCATACTGTAAGATCTAAAATTTTAGCCACATTAGCTGAGGACTCATATGGAATAATCAGAACACGCTGAACTGCTCCTCAACAAATCCTCAGCCCTTTCACATTCCAATATCTCAAAATTATCAATTGACTTGGGTCATAAGTGATAGTTAAATTATTTTGTGGGTCTGATTCTTTTTATCTCTAACTGTACACAGTAATTGTTTAAACACTATTGTTGCAGAAAACCATTGACTGAGGAAACTCAAGCGGCACACCAAAATCAGGGAGAACACAGCTTTATTATGTCGGCGGGCCCAGTAGGATAATTTCCAAAGACTGAGCCCTGACCGACGGGGGCTTTTACTTTTATAGGGTCTATCATGGGGCTCGGGGATTGGTCAGTTTGAAAGGATGTCGGCAGGAAAGTCCCAGCCCTCAGGGGTCGCCATTTTGGGCGGTGACTGGGGTGGGGGGCACCATTTTAGCTTAGGTGGTGAATTTCCTTATATGGAATTTTCCCTATCACTATTGTCACTAATACATTACTAACCTGAAGTTTAGTCCCATATAAACCCTCTTGGTCTTATAATCAAGAGGATTTTGTAATCAGGTGATTTTACTTTCAAGATTGGATAGAAACAATTCAAAACAATACACCTACCTTGACAACTTCCCTTCACTTTCTTTTTTTTAATTATTATTAATTATTAAACTTATTGGGGTGACATTGGTTGGTAAAAATTACATAGGTTTCAGGTGTACAACTCTGCATTACATTGTCTATATATTGCACTGTGTTCTCACCACCCAGAGTCAGTTCTCTTTCCATCACCATATATTTGATGCCCCCTCCCTCCTCCACCAACCACCTCCCTCTGTTAACCTCCGGTAACCACTAAACTATTGACATTTTCTATCTTCACTTTTTTTGCCATCTTCTCATAACTTTCCATCTTCTTTTCCCTGCTTCTTTGCTCTTCCCAAGTCATCTCCCCTTTCTTCTCATCTTCCTTTTCTTTATCTTCTTTTCCCAGTCAAACAACATACAAAGGCCTTTTTTTTTAATTAGGCAAAATTCAACAATAGATAAAACTGGTGAATTAAAGTTTAGTGAGTTATAAAATACTTCCAACAAAATACTAATCAACTGATGGAAAAAGATAGTAAAAATATGATGGGAAAACCTGGCAGATGCAAACATGACAAGGTGAACAAGGTCAACATCCCCCATGATTGGATGATAATGTATTGCAAATGGTGTATGGAGAAGTTCATAGGATCATTTTATTATTATTATGACAAAGACATCATGAAATAAATTTGATCATGAGAAAACTGATGGGTACAGACTGAGGGTCATCTAGCCTCATACAGAAAGAATGTAAGTGTTGTAGTCTTTTAAGCTCATCGACATAAAACGTAGGAAAAAACTGAGAAACCGTTTTATATTAAAGGACTTTGAAGAGAAATGACAAAAAATATATATAACTCATACAACTGGATCAGATCCTAGACAAGAAATTAAAAGAAAATATTGCTGATACAGTTGGAAAAATATACATGAGGTCTATGTATGGAATGGTAGTGATAATCAGTGTTGATTTCCAAATCAATGTTAATTTGGAGAATGTATACCAGTTATATAGAAGAGTTTTCCTGTTTTGATGAAATACACACTAGGATGTTTGTGATAAAGGGTTATTATATTATGTCTTCAAATTGCTTTCAAAAGATTTAGAAACAGCTTAATGATAATGTGTGAGTGGGGAGATAGGGGGAGAAAGAGAGAATGAAAGAGAGAGAGAGAGAGAGAGAGAGAACAAATGCTATATACACTCCTAACAATTCCTTTTCTTGGGTGAAGGGAATATTATGGTTTCATATACTGTTCTAGCAACTTTTCTATAAGTTTGATGTAGTTTCAATATAAGTTATCTTAGAAAACACTGCTAGGATCAACTTCTCTATTCAGTGAGTATTACGGGGCCCAATCTTATATATACTCTACATTAAACAACTAAAAAAGCACATATAGTATATTAGATACTGAAAGTCAGACACTGGGAATAAGCATCAGTTATAACTTCTGATTTCTGAGGAAGAAATAAAAAATGAAAATTCTCTAGATTTAGTGAAAATCCTCTAGGTTTAGTGAAAATCATACATTCATAAATCCAGAGAGCACAATAAACCTTAAGCACATTACATCAAATTGCTTGATACCAATTGTTAAGGCTGAAAGGTGAGATGGTGGGAGGAGGAAATAACAGGACAAAGAACAGCCCCAGGTGCCTCCCTGAAAAGAAAAGTCTACAAGGCCTTTTTCCCCACCCTGAGGCAGTTGGGAATTGGCACCAGATTATCCACTAAACACGCCCAACCTACAGGTAGATGCTAGTACTTTCTGATAGCCCTCCTCCACTCCCTTTCTGGTTCTTCAGATACATGCATATAAAAAGCTCTCCCAACCCCAGAAGGGGCAGCTGCCATCTTTCCCTCTTTTGGTGTCAGCCTGGCTGTTTCTCAGCCATTTCTAATAAACTCTCTTCCTAAACCAGAACTTGGTATGGTGCTTCTTCTTCAGCGAACCTTACACCAATGATAAACAAAATAATTTAAAGCAATCAGAGAAAAAAAGACATTACATATTGTGGGGAAAAATAAAAATGAAAACAGCTTCTCTTTAAAAAAAAACAAAAACAAAAAAATAACCCCCAAGAAACAAGTAACCCAAAAGATGTAGAAGCAACATCACTATAGCACTGAAAGAAAAAAGCTATAAACTACAATCCTATATCCAGCAAAAATATATTTCAAAAACAAAGGTGGGATAAAGACTTTTCAAACATATAGAAGCTAAAAGTATTCTTCATCAGATCCTATAACTAAAGAAATACTGAGGAAACCAGGATGGTTCAGAGGGTTAAGCACTCATCTTTCAGCCCCAAGGTCAGGGGATCAAATCCTGGCCCTGGCCCTGGGCCGTGATGTCCCATATGCTGACCTGGGTTGTGTTTCCCATGTGGGAGGTCCCAGTTTGGTTCTTTTTCTTTTCTTTTTTTTTCCCGACAGAGAGAGAGAGACATACAAAGACAGAGAGAAGGGGGAGGGCCCAGAACAGTCTCCACAGTTGCACATCATCAGTTTTTCCACATAGTTTCATTCCACAGGTGGGCGCAGCGCTATACAGGGCAGGAACTGGGCTGAGGTCTCACCCCAGTGAGAACTGAACTTGGGGCACTCCCCAGTTCAGCACAGGGGTCCACACAGGCAGGGGCTGGGATTCTATCCTCGGTCCCCAGGGCTGCCAAGTGAGTACTTAACCCACTGAGCCATCCCGGGTTCCCCCAGTTTGGTTCTCGAAGGGACATACCTCCTATGCAGGAGGCCCCCTGCCTAGTACCTGCCTTGCACAGCCCCCCATCCACCTGTGTGAAATAAAACCATGTCAAAAACAGATGATGTACAACTATGGAGACTGTTCTGGGCCTTCCCCCTTCTCTCTGTCTCTCTGTGAAAACAATAAAATCTTAAAAATTAAAAAAAAATGTATATATATATGTATATATATATATTTATGTATATATACATATATATACATATATATATATATATATATATATATATATATATATATATATATATATATATATATATATATATATATATATATATATATATATATATATATATATATACAGTGTTCCCTCGCCACTTCGCGCTTCATGTTTTGCAGCTTCAGTGCTTCGTGGGTTTTTCTAAAATATTCATCAAAAAATAAAAATGAAAAAATACAACCATGTCGGCAGCCACATGGCGGAAAGGAGCGTTGACGGGGTTTTAGTGTTGTGTTGGCGATAACTTGTTTTGTTTAAGCGATAACTTTTTTTATTAATTAAGCCCTTATAATGCCGCCTAAGCGCTGTGCCCCTGCGAAAGCTTCCTCCGGGGCGCCCAGAACCCCGTTGATGGGGTTATGTCCCT
>PVKE010043546.1:0-13340 GCA_004027555.1 Craseonycteris thonglongyai | reverse complement strand
TTTGTATTACGTTTTGTATATATGTTTCTTTGTGTGTATATAATTTGTACAATAAATTTATTATTTTAAAATTATTTTTGTTTATTATTTTTTATTCTTGTTCAATAATAAATATCCTTAGAAATAGCTGGTGCCCGCTGCCCTACCGATATTTTAGAATGCGCCCTAGGGTATAAAAAGGTTGGGAACCCCTGCTCTACAGAGAGAAGAAAAAAAGAAAACAGAAAAAGAAAACATAACCTCTGAGAGCATTGCCCTGTTGAGGCCCAAAGTTTCCCATCTCCAGGATAAATACAAATTTGTTCTCAATTGATGAATTATGTCTGACATGGCAGGTGTCCCCACTGCCACCCACCTGAAGCTAATTAATTTGTTGGGGTTTTTTCTTCTCCTCCAGCCAAAGAAGTCACATGAGATGGGATGGCTCTTATACAATAAGCATGACAATTGTGGCCCTGATTTGATAATAAAGATTAAATCCACTGGGGGAAGTACTCAGAAGAGTTCAGTGAGATAAGTGAACATCCCATGTTACTATGTGTAAGAAGATGGTAAAGGAAGCAGAGCTCAGTGGTCAATGAGGCCACCAAACAGTGAACCTTCTTCATCGCAACACCCCACCCACCCCCCAGGATGCAGTCCGCACCATCAAGGAACTTGCAGTGTCATAGGACGTTCAGACAAGTGGGACAAGTGTTAGGGCCAAGGAGGCCTTCTTGGGCATGTAGGAGGGACACCTCACCCAGAACTGGGAGAGTTAGAAAAGGCTCTGGATCCCACACTCCAGAGCTCTCATGCTGACCTCTGCTGATCTTAAGCCCCACAGCTCCTCTGGATCTCCCTCCCAACGCCCCAAACTGACCTCGTCCCTCCCCCAGCACCATCACATCCCCACAACTCTAACCAGGCTCCGGAAGTCTGGTGATCTGATTTCAGAAAATCACGAAGACCAAGGACTCTCCTGGAGGCTGTTTGCCTGAGTGGGGGAGAAGTTGCTGACTGAATCTCCAGAATTTGAACTGGATGGTAAACTGGAGTGGAGGGAGAAAAGACTTTTGAAAGGAAAGATTGGATGGGGTGGACAGGACGGCTATGCTCCCCTCCCTTCCTTGTCTTCTTCCCACATCAGACTCTCCAGGAGCACAAGGAGTGTGGGGTCAGCAGGTGATCTGCTCTCTTTATTCCTCTCCAGACCCTGTCCTACCTCCCAGTACTCCGTCCCACCCACCACACACAGTGGAGACGTTATGCAGGAAGAGAGAAATAGCTTAAGGCCATCATAGAGAACTAGAGAAGCTAAGGTGATGGAGGACAGAGGAAGGTAAAAGAGAGGAGTAGGGGGCCCATTCTTTTCTCCAACCCACCCAGTGCCCCCCTAAACCCCCAGAAGCCCTCTTCATTTCGCTTCTGCAGGCCTCCAGGTCCTCCCCAAGCTGACCTCCGGGAGAACTAGGTAAGTATCTACAAATTGTAATTGTTTATTTTGTGATTTAGAGATGTAAAATGATATACACAGCAGTTTCATTAAGGTGTAATATTTGAGTAAATATTTTTAATAAAACCCTTTAAATCTATTTCAATGCTTGGGTATAAATCATCTCTTAAAACTGAATATACATGATAAATTAGAGTCACAAGTCTCTCAATTTTCCATGAGCCTAATGCTTCTAGTTACAGGGTTTTAAGTTATAGGATGTTTTCAGCACTGCTTGGAATTGGAACACAATTTCATTTTACAGCTTGAGGAACATTTCATATAGTAAATACTATTCAAATAAACCTATGGAATGAATGCATGTTAGAAAAGCAAGGAGGCTTTTAAAAGGTGGGTGTGGTGGGGTAGGGGGAGAGGGAAATAAACTCTGAACGGGATGCAGACATCTCTGAACATGTCCAGGGGAAAACGCTTGTGGGATAGACAGCCTTAGTCCATCTGAGCTGCTGTAACAGTACCATCGACAAGGTGACTTAAACAACAGACATTGACTTCTCTCAGTTTTGGAGGCTGAGAAGTTCAAGATCAACTTGCTAGCAGATACAGTGTATGGTGAGAGCCCTGGTCCTGGTTTGCAGGTGGCAATCATCTCATATCCTCACATGGCAGAAAGTGGAAAGAGTGATCAGTCTCTGTGTCTACTTGTAAGGGCACTAATCCTATGGGGGCTCCACCCTCATGACCTAAGCACCACCCCAAAGGCCTGACCTCCTAACACCATCATGTTGGGGATTAGGATTTCAACATACACATTTGCAGGAACACAGACATTTAGTTCACAACACAGACCATGGAAGGCTGGGTGTTCTGAGAGAAGCCATGAGGAAAGAGGCCAGGTACAGCCAGTGGGACCTAATGCAAAGCCTCATCTGTGAGGAGAAAGGGTCATTCCGTGCACACTGAGACTGTCACTTAGTTTTGCTTCTGGAGTATCAATATTGGACTCATTGTGGGACTCAACAGAGAAAAGCATAGGCAGGAAGTAAACTGAAGGACCCTTTCTCTAAAACTCAGAAATATAGGGGCTCAGAAAGTCTTGCTGTGAACACCCCAACTGAGTGAAACAGATGGGAAGAGAAACATGATGTACAACTGTGTTGTGCATGTGGTGCCAGGGCCTGAACAGGCCAAGGAAGAAGGTGGTCCCAGTGGGAGATAGCAGAAGAGTAGCAGCACCCACTGACACAGACCAAAACATTGGAAGGAGATTTAACAGGAACCAGGCTCTTCAAGGACAAGTGGTGAACTTGAGCAATTTTGCTAAACTGCCTTAGGCTTGGGAGATTTGAGTCATAGTGGTAACTCCTAAACTGAAGTCCAAGCTCCTGTGCCTAACACCCTATTCCCATACTTCTCTCTCCCCTGTCCGAGAGCTATCACTCAAGCTGATTTTATCAGAATGACACACACGAATGTGTATGAATATACAGGCCATAAATTCATTCCAACTGAGAGCTCTTTAAGGTTAAGGATTGCATATTAAAAATGCCCTGAAGAATGGGGACGGACCACTTCTGCCCAGAGCTTTGCAGTGGTTTTAAACTCACTGTTATACATGTTTCATTTGGTCTACATAACAAGCCAGTGAGGTAAGCACAGAGCAAGAGAGCTTGATGTAAAACCAAACATAAGTACAGCCACATAATTGAAAATCTCTCTGTTCAAGGGTCTCAGGCTGCCACTAACAACTACCAGCTTCTTAACAAAGCAGGCCCTAGCTTCTCTTGTGAGCCAGGCTGATGTGGTTATTTGAGATCTTATCAATTCTGGAAGGGGAAGAAGTGAAATCCATGTGGCCTTCTGGAAAAAATCAAGTATTTTGTCTTCTACCTGGAGATTCGATTCTTCTTGACAAGGGGATTGACTTGATGTGCTAATGTAAGAAACCAGTTCTTACAGACTTGGTTTGTTTTGAATTGTATTTGTGAGGTTTGTTTTAAGATGTGTCTACCTGTCACAGTGACATAGGCCAGTGCATATGTGCTGAAGCAACCCTTTTAAGAACCCTCTCCCACCACCCAAAAAAGGGCCTGAAATCTTTGTAGTTAACCTCTGACCTTCTAGATAAAGACACTCTTTCCTGGGTGCCTCTAGCCCTGCCACCAACCACCACAGCCCTGGCTTTCTAATATGATGGCATAAAGCCTCAGAAGAATATTATCCTTTAACCCTCAGAAACCTCCTAAGCCCTCTGGGTCTAAATTTCCCACTTCTGAAGTGAAGGGGAGAAGATTTCATGATTTCTAATGTCCCTTCCTCACACATTTTGTCATCTGATTGGGCTGAGTCTTAACCAGGGGGTTTCTAAGGAAATGTCCTGTGGCAAAGGAGGTGCTAAAAATCACAGGAAGCCTAGAGATTCATTCACCTGTCTATGGTAGTCACCAGAATTCCTCCTACATCGGTCACATTTAGTAAATGTCTTTGTTTGTCAATTGGCCTCATTTTGTGGTTTTGGAGTTCTACTTGTGACTTTAGTTCACAGGTTCCCTTATTCATTTATTTGTTCAGTTCACATTTCCTTGAGTAACTGTGTTCCATGCACCAACTACTACAAACTAGATACTAATATTTAATATATGTTGTTTAGTGGCAGCTACTGTGCTAAACATTTTACAGATGTCATTCCATACTCCTCCCAACAACCCATGAGGCAATTGTTACATTATTACTATCTCTTTGTTGAGAAAATGGAGGCTGAGGGAAGTTAGAAGAAGCACAAGGTCAGATATCTGATATTAGACAGTCAGACTCTACAGACCAAGATCTTCACCATGACACAATATTGCCTCCAGGAAATTAAAAGGTGAATCAAACATGGTCCCTACCCTCACGAGCTCTTAAAATAGCATGAGAGGAAGAAGCATCTCAGCCCACCTGGTCAAGAGAATGGGAATCAGAGGGCTCACAGGTAAGCAGAAAGAAAACAAGCATCCAAGCTGAGATATAGATTTAATTACACCCAAACTTTCTCCAACAGAAAGATAAAATGTAGCTGAAATCATTGTAAATAGGCTCATAACTGCTTCAAAGCAAGTCAGCCCTCATTGTCAAGAGAGACATGGGCTGCTCCATGAGAACTTATAAATGAGGGGAACCATGACCTCAGAGAATTAAAGTATCAGAAGAACTTGAATCGTGTCTCAGTCTGTTAGAACTGCTATAACAAAATGCCACAGATGGAATGACTTTTAAACAACAGAAATTCCTTACAGTTCTGAAACCTGGGAAGTCAAGATCAAGGTGCCAGTAAATTGAGTGTCCGGTGAAAGCCCACTTTCTGGTCCACTGATGGCTGTCTTTTTTCTAGAACCTCATATGTTACAAGAAACAGGGAAGCTCTCTGGAGCCTCTTTTATAAGGTCACTAATCCTATTCATGGGGGCTCCACTCTCATGACCTAATCATATGCCAAAGGTTCCACCTCCAAATACCATCACACTGGGGGCTAGGATTTCAACATATGAATTTGGGGGTGACACAAACATTCAGTCTAAAACAAATAAAAATATGCCATGTTCATGTAGTTCTAGCTCCCTTGCAGGCTCATCCTATCTGAAGGTGATAACAGAGATAAAAATAAGGGTCACTCCAACCAGGGAGATGGATCAGCCATGTTGGAGAACCTTGGACAAAATGATTCAGAACTAAAGATTTGATGCTGCCCTTCTTGGCTCTGCTTAGAAAAGAGTGTGTCCTGTTAGGCCAAAGTTAGCATGCCAGTGTGCCCACCCACATCTGCTATCACTCCCTGAATACCACGTTAAACATTCCCATGGTAGAACAAACTCTCTATTTCTGACCTTATAAATTCAGTTCTTCAGGATCTTGTCTATAAGGAGATCTTGTTTGTATATCTGCTTGGGTTTGACAATAATATTTCTCAGAGTAAAATAAATCAGCCTTCTAGCTTCAGTATGAAATGATAAATTAGGCTTCTACATTAGTTAGATGAGAAAATTGAGGCACAGAGAGGTACTTACAAAGTCTCAATAGTTCTCTTTGTAACTCTTCTCAGATTCTCACTGACAAAGTAAGACATCACTGCAGGCAGGGCACCCGCAGGCTGCCTGGGGTCCTTAGCTATTATAAACAATTTGATTAAAAATATATCACAAAATGTATGGGCCTATGTGAGGTACAGTAATTTATCTATAGAGATTTGGAATACTAGGAAGATTGCCTGGGGTGTGCCTCTCATGTGGGAGGCCACCAGCCCATGGGGGTGTGCCTCTCATGTGGGACGCCCACTGCCAGTTCCCGCCTGCGCAGCCACGCGCCCACCTGTGGAATGAAACTGTGGTAAATTAGTGATGCGCAACTGTGGAGACTGCCCTGGGCCCTCCCCTTCTCTCTGTCTGTCTGTCTGTCTGTCTGTCTCTCTCTCTCTGTCAAAAACAATAAAATAAATATTAAAAAAAAATAGGGAGAAAAGAGTTCTTTATACATTTGCTTATTGTTCAGTAAATGCACATGAAGATTTGTTATAGTGTCTAATGAATCAGGTTTGCCTGTTCAAGCCCAGGAACTACACTATCTCTGTGTGTTCTATATTGTTAAATGCACTGTTTCTGGCTAATTTCATATCTGTCACCACAAGAAAAAGGTAGCAATGCTGTTGTCGCTAATGATGCCATGGCTCTCCAGAACCTGTTTGAACTGAAACAGTTTAGATCTGCTTGCCTCTGCCATTCCCAGTACTGCTGAAATCCTGCCAGTGGCATCTTTCACCATGCTGCATAGCACATCCTGCATTTTGTAACATATGAGCTGTCAAATGTCGTTACTGGACTTCATTGATGATGACCACAAAGGCACACCTTGCCCATGGTAGGTAGGAATATATGAAGAATAATTCATCTTTGAGTCATGTTAAATTTACTGTTAGAATGTAGAGCAGGACCTCTTCCAAGTATATCTTCTCTTGAACTCTTTAGGCCACAAGCAGTGACTTTATAGATTGTGATCTCTCCAATGTTAACTGCACTCCTGCCTCCCACATACCTTCATCACTAGGGAGGGTGGGTGAGAGGCCCATGCAGCTAGAACACTGGGGCCATTCACGCAGTGAATGTCTACCATTTATCTGGCAGGAATTAAGACCCACCTGAGAGAGGATGAGGTAATTAATTGAAAAGGTCTGTTGGCATCATGGGGCAAAGGCCTTGAAACCCCTTATGGACACAGGCGTGACTACCCTGAAGAACTACTTGATATGCAGCACAGAGTTTTGGAGGGCTGGGGTGAGTGCCCTGTGTGCCAGTACAAAGCTAGCTGCCACCCCTACCACCTCTGGGTGCCACAGCCCAGAGGCAGCACTATGGCCAGAACACAGATTGGTGAGAGCAGAAGGATGAGATCACCAGGTAGCTATAGGTCAAGAACTGATGGTGCACTGTGGGTAGCCCAGAGCTCCCAATTCAACCTGTGTCATACATGAAGAAGAGCCACCCGAAGTACCTATGTCAGCATCACCCAGGAGACCCAATCCCATTTAAGGAATAATATGCTGACCAGAGGAAAGCATCTGCTCACCAGACCACCGTGGTAAAGGTTAGTGCTATGGACTAAATATGAATCTGTGTTCCCAAGTTCATACGTTGAAATCTCAACCCTCAATGTGATAGTATTAGGAGCTGGGCCATTGGAGGTGATTTGGTCATGAGGGTGCAGTCCTCATGGATGGGATTAGTGACTTTATAAGAAGAGACACAAGAATGTGCATGCTCTGTTCTCCACATGTGAGGATACAAGAAGACAGTCATCTGCAAATAAAAAACACCCTCACCAGACAATGGATCTGCTGATGCCTTGATCTTAAGACATCTTAGCTTCCAGAACTGTGAGAAATGAATTTCCATTTTCTAGCCCACCACATCTATGGTATTATGTTATAGAAGCCTGACCAACTAAGGCAGTTACATTCCATAAATGCAAACCCTGAGGATCTTAAAAGATTTGGGTTCTTAAATGGATTGAAGTAGCCTCTGGCCCAGGAGTCAGGAACCCTGACTTTTTAAATGTTATAATACACATTATTTTGATATTATTTTAAATTTACAGAAAAGTTTACAAATATAGTACACATAACTATATACATTTACACAGATATACCAATTGTTTGCATTTTGCTTAATTTGCTTTATCATTCTATTTATCTATCAATCTGTCTATAATATATAAATGCATATATGTATACATATATATATATATATGTATGCATATACATAAAAATGCATGTATGTATGTATATGTATCTATAAATTACATGAATTTCTCCCCGCCAAACCGTTTGAGAATGACTGTGGACATTGTACCCTATTGTTTATAGTATTTCCTAAGAAGAAAGATATTCTCTTATACACACTATAATTATCAAAATCTTTTTAAAAATTAATATTGATAGAGTACAGTATCTAAACCACAGTATCTAAACCAATTTAAAGTTTTGCAAGTTGTCTCAACAATATCCTCTTCACTTTGATATTTTTAAGAATACAAGCTAGTTACTTTCTGGAGTGTCTCAATTTTGGTTTGACTGATGTTTCCTTATAATTAGATACTGCTTATATATTTTTGGCAGGAATACCACAGAAATAATATTATAATCTTCTCAGTACATCATATCAGGAGGGATATGATATCTGTTTATCCCAATATTGATGATGATAACTTTGGTCATTTGGTTATTGGTGCTCACTAGATTTCTCCATTATAGAACTACTTTTTTCCCCTTTGTAATTAATAAGCAATCTGTGCTGAAATTTTTTTTAACTGTGTAGATAACTTGTTTTATATCAAAACTTCCATTCTCTATTTCTGGCATCCGATGATAATTTTAGAAGTCAATCATTTTGTCTATATTTATTAGTTATTACAGTTAAAGAACTGTTCTTTCTTTCTTCTTTCTTTCTATTAGTATAGAATCAGGACTTTTATTTTATTCAATGGATTATAAGGTACTATAATCACTTATTTTGATATTAAATTTGTTTTAGATTTTAAAAACTTGAATTTTAATAACACTTTTGAAGCTAAGAAGCTATGTGAACTGGGGCAAGTCACTTTGTTTTTTGAGTTCCAATTTCTCATTTTGCATAAGGGAGCTACACTAGAAAATCTTTAATTTCTTTTCCTTTGTGCAGATCTAAAGAACCAAAACACATAATTTTTTTTCTCTTCCTTTTTTAAAAGACTTATTTGTACTGTTGTATTTGTTTTGAGAGTTGTGTTTGGTTTTTTTTAATCAAAAGCAACACATGATTAGTTCATTTCTTTCTTAGCATGGAGAGGAGGAACAGTTGTGTAAGGCCTTTTGTATCAAAAAGGATGGAATAAATTGAAGACCTCTGACCCTCAGCAGGAAACATTTGCCACTTCCTCTGACAATGGCAGCTCTTCTCAGATGGTGAATTGTTCTTGGAACTAATGGCCAAAGAAGAAACAATTCTCACCCACCTCTTCATCTCCCCTCACTTCCCCCACCATTTCCCCACCCACTGAGATGCCTAACACCTAACACCCTGCAGTCCTTTCTCCCTTACAAGCTTTTATGACCAGGGTGGGTTTGGTTTTATTAATGAGAATTGATAGGGTGATTTGGAAAGGAAGAAGTTACATGTAAGGTTCATTTTGTGTTCTCCAAAAACTATTACACGTAAGTAGGCCTAAGGCTTCTGTTCACAACTGCATGGTTGGGTGTCATTTTTGTTGTGTGTGCACACAAACATACCCATACACACACTCTACAAGAAATACCAATTAATAACTTTAATTGCTTATTTTTGCTTTAAAAATTTGTTTTAGATATTGTGGAATGTACATTGTTATTTAATTGAGTTATATTTTTATTCTTACTTTGCAATGCTGGTGAATCTTAGGAACATTTTTTAATTAAAATTACAGTCAAAGGAACAAAGGTAAAAAAGAAAAAGAAACTACTAATGAAAAAGTTTTTAAAACTGAGAAATACATATATAAAAATCACTTTAAAATGTTTCCTTTGGTTACTTGCAATCAAGAATTTCTGGCTGTTTTGCATTGTCACTCTTCTAGCTGTGTCCAGGTCAACAATGGAACACACCAAATGGAAAGGGGTTGTTCTTTGCTTCTACTTTGTTTTAAATATCCCTATCAGCTTTCTAGTGTAATATTAATCTCATTATCAGAACAGCTCTTGTCTCGTCTTCCCAAAGACTATGATTTGGGGAGGAAAAATATGAGAGATTATTCATAGCCCTTTAATAGTATTTTGAGACAAAAATAAGCCCAGTACAAAGTCTCCTTCAACCAGATTTGTTGTTGTTGGAACATACAGACTTTTTCTGATTGCAGACATTCCTTTCTTTGAAAAATTCAATAGAGAAACCTATGTTAACCTAAATATCAATTGTACACAAGAGCTTAGATCAACCCCACTACAAATCAAAAAGCAAACATCCTAAAAGGTTAAGAATAGGGCAAATACATAGTTTTCATCCTAGTTACTCAGCATATTGATGTAACAGATCTTTTGACTATGCCAGCAATCTGCAGAAACCGTTCTGAATGGAGAAACTTCTAGGCTAGTGTCTAGTGATGCTGAGGAAATGAGTTATTCTTGTTATCAATTGGGGACAGTTGCCATTCATGCCAGAGAAGAAAGCAGATCTGTAGCAGGGCATGAAATTAAATTTTCCAGGTAGCAGCAAGTAATTGATACCATGGGGTGACCTTTGCCCGCAGCAGCCAATTTCAATCTACAGAGAACAGCAATAGAGCTAGCTACCCTGCTTGACCCCCACAAGCTGAGCCTGGAAAATAAGACCCCCGAGTATCTTCAATTTCGTTCTCAAAAATTCCCCCCATTTTCCCCATTTTTGTTACCTTTCTTTCCTCAGCCTTTGTTGTAGTTTAAATTTCCCTCGTGGTCTTATACATTTTTTTATGAAATTATTCATTCATCTACATGAGATGCTGAGAATCAGATTTGTCAATTTACTCTGTAGTTCAAGTTTGTTTGGGTTTTTTTGCTTGGTTTTTCTTATTGTGTTTTTGGTTCTGGATTTCTTTTCTTTCTTTTTCTTTTTTCTTTTGACAACTCAAAATTAATTTTTTCTGGGATTTCAGATCCTACCTTTAAAAATGTATCATCAGAAAAGTTTTTGGAACATAAAAGAATATGCCCAGATAGGGCGACATCACTTTTTTTTCCTTACTGAATACTCACATATATTTAAAATTAATTGGTTTCTTCTGGGTTGTGGCAGAGCATCTATCAGCTAGAATTAGTTTTAGAAAGAGTATTGAATTTATTTAAATAACAGGTTAGGATAGAAAAGGCAATCAACAGGAAATAAATTGTAAGCCTGCCTTTTGGAACTATTTCAAAATTAAATCATTATAGAAAAATCACTCTATAACCTATTGCTAATCTTGAGATTCTTGACACTAGGTATGCAATTGCTCCCAAATTAGTAATATTTGGTTCAAAGCTCCAAACCTTTTTAAACCCCTTAGGTAAGGAAAATGGACTGAAAGTCCTAATGTAGTAATTTGGGGCATAAATTATATGAGTGCAAAGAGCAGGCCAGAGGATCACAGCTCCTTGAGGCAATTTAGATTTTAATCAGATTTTTCATTCCAACTTTAATTAAAGTGTTTGACTTAGAAAAAAAATGCCTATTAGAAAAACTGACTGCCAGTAAAGCAAAAGAGAAAAATTAATTGGAAGAAAATGTACCCTGACTTCTATGAAGATTCATAGCATATGTTAGGAAAGGTAACAGAAGAATGCTTTAATGAACTATTATAACATAAGTAGTATTTCTCTCTCTAGACACATAGAAAACTGTGTCTGTCATATTTTTCTTCTTCTATGCCAACATAAGTAAAAATAACAGAAGATTCCTTTTTTAAATAAAAATCTAATGATACCCATCTAACTAACAGGCTATAGCTTATCATTACCTTCTTCTGCCAGGTTTTGTCAGGCTAATTTCTGTAGCAATGAATCAGTCAACTAATATTTGTTGAGTTTTAACTGGCCTGGGCACTAGGAGGATTCTTGAATAAGAACTGAATGTGGTTCCTGCTCTGGAAAGTTGGCAGTGCTACTGAGGAAAGAAATGGGAAAAACCGAAGACCATCAGATCTCAAACCTGAGAAATAGAATGGCATATCTCTTAGTGCTTATAAAAGTTGAGATAAAGGGGAATCTGTCTGGTTATAGCAATTCCACTAGCATCAACAAAGGCAGAAGACTGAACAATGAAGAGGATTTGGATAGGTGTGGGGGTGTCCTGAGTTTCTCCAATGCAGGAACAGCTGAGTAGGCTGAGGCAGGGGAGGAGAGTCAAGTCTGACCAGAATGGAGAGTTTGCACGAATGAGTGGGGATACAGGAGGGTGCTTGACCTGGACCTTGAATACCAGACAAGGCATTTATATAAGATGTGACATAGCTAACATTCACTAAGTACTATTCCTGTCTATGTGGGTTTCATGCATTTAGATTATTTCTATACTATACTATCTCTGTTCTATAGGTGATGGAGATCTAGGGGGTAAGAGGATACCATTTTAAAAAGAGCAGCCTGGTAGTATACGCAGATTGCATTGTTAGAAGGAGATTATAGCAGAGAGTCTAAAAGGCCCCTGTCCTGTCCAGGAGTGAGGTAGGCCTATCTGGATTGTGAGAGATGCAACAATGTTAGATACGGTACCAAAAGGAGAACTCAAATCACCTGCATTCAGCAAACATTGTTAAATACCTTCTATGGGTCAGTCCTAGGGATTAAAAAAAGTCAGTAAGACATAGTAGAGGAAGAGGAAACTCACGGCATGCAACTAACAAGAACCCAGTGTCAGTACTCTAGGAAGCCCAGACAGAGGCCCCCTCACATCTGGCTTGAGATAGCATAGTCTGGCATGGCAGGTGTGGGCAAGAAAGGCTGCACCCAGGAGATGACAGTTAGCTGGGCAAAGTATAATTAAGGTTTTGTCAGGCAGAGAAGAAAGAAAACACAAAAGGAGAGGATCAAAATTAATTGGAAAGAATGAAATTTAAAAACTGAATTCAAGAGCTGCTTCCATCTTTAGTCTCATACATCCCATCGCTGGGATGTTCTAAAAGAAACAAAAAAAAAAGGTATCCCATACTTCAGCAAACACCAAAACATTTATAGAGATAAAGACGCAGAATACTTGGAACTGTGAGCCAACATGTGAGCACTCATGCTTCATTGAGAAGGGCAATCCCAGAAAGCAAGAGTGAGAGAAAGAAAGGGCGAGAGAATGGAACCAAACACGAGGGCATGCATTACTACATTCGCTGAGGTGTCACAATGAGCCAAGTCACACAGCCAGTGGCTTGACAGGTGCAGATGTCGCCGGACAAGCTGAATGGAAAACCATACCTAAGAACAATCCATCAGAGGGAGGAACAGAGAAAAAACCCCGCTTCTGACTCCTTCCTACCTCCTCTTGCCCATGTATCAAAATGAACCCCATGGGAGTTCACCCGCTGTATTTCTGGGTTGGGTCACCAGGCCTCTTTTGGTAGCAGCGCTCTGTTGGGCAAGCAGGTCTTATAATGGCATTTTATGGGATCAGGAGTGAAGGGAAGAGCTGACACGGGGCAGGAGGAACCTGCATGGAGTCTTTTTCCCTTAGCTGCCAATCCAGACAGGTGAGGCAGGAGAATCTGATGAGGCCCATAGGATGCATCCAATACTAGACATTATTAATCTCTTTAAAATTGTGGGGAAGCCGGGATGGCTCAGTGGGTTGAGCACTCACTTTGCAGCCCTGGGGACTGAGGATCGAATCCCGGCCCTGGCCTGTGTGGACCCATATGCTGAACTGGG
>PVKE010043545.1:0-13341 GCA_004027555.1 Craseonycteris thonglongyai | reverse complement strand
CCATCCATTTAAACTGATTATTTTATACCTAGATTGTATTGCATACAAAAACAGAATAATATTACACAAACTATTTTGTAACAGAAATTTTTATTTCACAATATTCTATGTTGAGTTATACTAATGACCTACAGTTATAATCAAATGAAATGTTTATTTAAAATATAGGTTGCTAGACTCTATCTCTTGATCTATTGAAAATCTTTGGATAGAGAGTCATGAAGTATTCATCTTACTCCTCTAAGTGATTCTTATGTACAGTAAACTTGAAGAGGCACTAACCACAGATAGTGTTTTCAAATCACTATAGTAAAATGAAAGAAAGGAGAAGGTTTCAAAGGTATTTATTTTGGCTGCACATAAGAAAGCATGAAAGTTGTTGCAAAATGGAATGGGTTACCATCCCAGTTGATGAGCCCCTGGCACTCTACAAATAGATTTTGAATAGCTAGTCTTATGCATGTGGTGGTCATTCTGTATCTGAAAAGAGGTTGAAAGATCATTTCTAAGGTCTGTCTCAACTGTAAGGTCCTAAGACTATAATCAAAGAATGTCAAGGCTAAATTATACTCTAGAGTCAAAACAGAATAGTTACCTGGGAAAACAGTTATAGAACTAGCTAGGAATGTTTTTTTGTTGTTTGTTTGTTTGTTTGGGGGGAGGCAGTGGTTTAGAAATAAGGTAGCTCTTACAGCTGACAAAAAATTTGCACATAATTCATTGAAATTTTTTTTTCTAAAAATGATTAGCAATTAACTTTCTTTCTAAGATTTTTAAACTGGTGAAGACATCAAAAATGTCTTCCTTAGTAGCATTAACACACAGTAAGTAGAAGCTAAAGGTCTTGGCTGAAACAGTGAAGTACCCAGATATCTTTGTCATATATGGTCCACTGTAATCAGTCTGGAGGAGAATCTGTAGAACTACAGTAATACCAGTAATCTAATTTAACTTATTCATTTTCAGACAAATAACTTAATAGAAATCAAATCTAGAGAAGTTAAGCCTTGAGAGCGTTAAGTGATATAAATTCACATGGCTAGTTGGTAAGAAAATAACTACCCTAGAAATCCACACTTCTGGACTCCTAGTCTATTGTTTTGGTAATAAAGATTTCTTTCTTTTCTTTCTTTCTTTTTTAAGATTTATTTTATTGTTTGAGAGAAGGTGAGAGAGAGAGAGAGAGAGAAAGAGAAAGGGGGGGAGGGGGTGAAGGCCCAGAGGAGCCTCTACAGTTTTATATCATTTGTTGTGATATAGTTTCATTCCACACAGCTGGATATGGGGCCACACAGGGTGGGAACTGAACCCAGGACGTCCCACATGGGAGGCGAGAACCTTCTCTGTTGAGCCATCCTGGAGGTTACCAGTTACACCAAAGTTCGGCATATGGGTTTGAACAGGCCAGTGTAGGGATTCAATCCCCAGACCTCATGGTTGCAAGGCAAGCACTCAACCTGTTGAGCTATCCCAACATCCCCTAATAAAGAGTTCTTTATGACTGCTGATTGACTTTTATTTAAATCCTAAAAAGAAGATCCAAGTATTTGAAATTTCTACATATAAAAATGCCATATTGTACACAAATGGCTTAAAATAATTTTATTTTAAAAGCAGATTGACATTTCAAGGATAGAGGCAATAATGTTCCTTATGTTTTCAGAGTTATAATTCCCTTTTTGGCAGGAAAATCAGTGATTACTGTCACTTTGTGACATTTAAATAAAAATGCCTTTCAAAAAGACACATAATATTTTCAAACATAGTCCTTTTGTTATATACACTTCATATGGCTACCTATGAGTTTACATATAAATCAATATTTTAATGGATATGCACATTTATGGGTGCTTATGTTGTATACATGCTAATTATAAAATATATAAGTTCTTTATTTTTTATAAACTATTATGTTTAATCTTAATAATGCTGTTCTTAAAGGTTGTCTTGACTGATCCAACCACCATAAACTTATAGTCAAAATTATATTTACATATATCCAACTAAGAGTTTTGAGAATCAATAGTCTAGGCAACTTTTTAATTAAATTTTTTTTTAATTTATTTTTGTTGTTGTTTGGCAGAGAGAGACACACACACAGAGACAGAGAGACAGAAGAGGGGGCGCCCAGAGCAGTCTCCATAGTTGTAAGTCATTAGTTGTGGCATGGTTTCATTCCACACAGGTCGATATAGGGCTATACAGGGCAGGAACCGAACTGGAGCCTCCCTCATGGGAAGTGAGAACATTCACCATTGGGCTGAGCAATTACCAGTTGTGCCACAGTTCAGCACATGGGTGTGCATGGGTCAGGGCCTGGAATTGAACTCCCAATTGGGAAACAAGTGCTCAACCACTGGGCAATCCCAGCATCCCCCATGTTTTACTATCTATACTGATACTATAATCAGCGTGATCTTTCTCAATAGCCTCCTACTTCCATCTCTAAATAGTATCCATAGTGACACATTATGAATCTGTAATCACCTCCAACGATTTCCAATTTTATTCTGAGAATAATCCCTATAAAGTGTTCTCTGGTCTTCCCACCTATCTACTATCCCTCTGACTTAAACGCCTAGTATTCTCCCACTTGCTTACTTAACTCCAGCCACCTAGCCCACCTGTCTGTCCAGTCAATACTCTTATGAAAAGAGCTGTTGTGTTTCTATTCAGAAGCTTCTTTCCTTGCACATCTCCATGGTTTATCCTTAACTCCGTCACATGTACCTGATAATATCAAAGCATCACAGAGGTATTCCTAGATTAGCACTGAATCAGTCAGGGTCCTAGAAGGATAGGAATGAAGTCATCCAGAGGAGAGACTAGGGAGGCTTTGTGTGAGCTTGATACGGTGAATAAGTCATGAGGCATCTTGCGTGCTCCACATTCTGCCTTATAGAATTTAAGGGTTGTTATCAACTTCAGTAGGATAGAAAATTATAAAAGAAAAGAGCTTCCATCATAGTTGGGCATTACATTAAGGGTGCCCCCACCCTGATGCCTTGCAGATAATTTGTGATGAGTTGACTCATGATGTTTAATGTATGTCACGTATATTTCTGATAAAAGAAACAATGGAAATAAAAGTCAAAAATATGTTATGTTACAAAGGGTAAGAGAGTATAAATTGTTTAAATATCCATTCTACATACTCATATCCACCATAAATAAATCAAGCAAGTCTCTCATAAGGCACTTCATCCTCCAGGCAAGTAAGTATTCATTAAAGCAAAGCTCTTTGAGAAACAGGCATTAGTACAACTGCTGATTCTTTGGTTTTCTAAATTGGTTGCAACAGTTTGGGACTTGTATGCAGGAATAAGGAAAGCATTACTTCTTTTGTTAGAGTTTCCCAGACTTCCCAAAGTTGGTGCAATTAGTGGAAAAAAACAATGGAGCAGAAAAGCAAACATCTGTTTTACTCAGGAAATTGATAAATTATTGTTTGTGGAGAACTTATTAACAAGTAATATATTTGTTGATTCTAGTAACACCTCTCAGGCCACCCATGAAGAAAAGATAAAAAAAAAAAATTGTGTTCAGTGTAATGTATATCATTAGGAGAAACACAGTAGAAAATACTAGAAGATATTCTTAAAAATCACACCCACTGCCAGTTTAATTAAGAGGAGGATCTCATTCACTGATATTTATCCATCATCATTTTTCACAAAGGAAATATGGTAATTAAAAAAAAGCTGAGAGAGGACAGAGAGGGACAGAAATAGAGTTGCTATGGTTTTTGAAATTTAATCCCAACCCTAGAAGCATAACCATAGTCTAGTATCACTTGTATAATCTATTTTCATCTTATTACATAACTTTTTTCTCTGAAAGAAATCAGTAATGGTACTATGATTGACATTATAGTACAAAAAGTTATAAAATAATCTCTGAATTGGATCCTTGAATTCCTGGAGAAAATCTGTTTGCTATTGGGACCCCATTCTATATGCTTCCATTCAGGGGAAGATCCAAGTATTGAAATTCATACAACGCTGCCAGGGAAGAGCCCTTTAAGAAAATAAATTTCAAAATACCACAAACAATAATTTGACAATTATCACAAAATCCAGAAAAACTGCATCTTTTCAAGTAATTACTGGACATACTTCTGTATACTCTTCTATTTTGGGTGTTTTGTTTTCGACTCATATGTTTCAGTTGTCTCTTCACGTTTAAAAGATTTTATAGTATTTGCTGTGGAGAATAGAAAGATAATGCAATCTTTCCTCTATCCAGGTCAATCAAAGTTTTGTTGTTTTTCTCTACTCATATGTTTTCTGTGCCAGGTGCTGTAGGACACATGCATATCACAGAATGATCCATGGATATGTGCTTTGACTCGTCATGCTTGTTAAGAGGCTGAGTGAGCAAGCAGTGGGAAGATTCCTGGAAGACTTTTTTTTTTACCAGGACAGAAGAAATAATTTAGTTATACACTGAAATAACTTTGAACTGCATAATACTGTATGAAATTACCAATGTTCAATGGCCATCTCTGACCTCCAAAAATGACAGTTTCATATGGCTCACACAGATACATGCCACTAAGTCCAAAATAAACGTATCTCCAACTCAAAATCCTACTAGCCAGATTCCAAAATTGACTGTGGCCCACTTCCACACATCTTTCACTAGAGGAAATATAACAGAGGACAGTAGGAATGCAAAAAGACTACAATCTTACCTGATATTGTATAAAACATCTTAACTGCAAATTTTACATATGATCATGTGACTAAGACCCAGAGTTTTGGACAGAGCCTGGAAAAATAAGGAGCACTGAAGCCTAAGGTCCACTAACTTCAAATAAATCATCTCTGTAGTCCCAATCCCATCACTGAAAGTTTTGTCATCTGATAAATCCCTGGGAAACCTCCAAGACACATCTGAAAAGCAAGCACACTTCTCTTTTCTCCCAAAGTAACAGTTCCCACATGTCACACAGAAATGATTTCCCAGTTAAAGACACAAGCAGAGCAGGCCTTGGCCATCCATTACCAGATTCAAATAACACTGTCCAAAATGATGAAAACGTCTGTGAAACAAAGAGTTCTCTGTTGGCACAAGACTCTCATCTCCTTATCATTATTCCCTAGGGCATTCATCAAATGCATGTTGTATACACCAGGCATCTTGCCTTGATGTGAGCACTTGTAAAACACAGCGCCCTCTGATAAAAAATGGTCTCAATGCGAAATGTAAATTGCCGGTATATCTGGAATCTGACACCAGACTATTTGCTAACTGGCCCTGTAATAAAATAGCTCTTTGGCCATATGCTTTTTAGATCCAACACAGTTGGCCACACAGAAAAGAAAACAAGAGTTTAGCTGGAGCCCTCAACCCATTTTTTTCTTTTTTCTGATTTTACAGATAAGTCTCTCTCCTACAGACTGATGCCTTGCACAGGCAGACAGACGGTTTCTCTGCAGAATTCTGCTGTGTCGGCAGCACAGTCCAGGAGAACTGTGCTGAGTCTACACAACGGCCACCCTCAGTGGCTCAGCTTCGAGGAACAGTGTCATCAGCACGAAACACAATGTCAGCCTAATAATTAAAAGACTACTTTGGAAATTAAAGCCAATGAGGGAAACTTATTCCAGAAGGTCATGAACACCTGGTTTCTTCAAAATGATTGAGAACACTAGTGCATACAGATAATAAATAAAACTATGTCAGGTGTTTGTTCACTCATTTACATTTGAAAAGATACCAAATATAGTCAACATAGACTGTAGATTCAGATCAGGCAGAACCTCAGCTGTGCCACTAGCTGAGACATAGGCACTGATCAGAGCAATAACAACAACCAAAAGCACTAATAATAAAACTTTCATTTATTAAAGGGCTACCGTGTGCCAGGTTCGGTTTAGTAGCTTCAGACATATAATGTCTTAATCCTCACATTAACATAATAAGGGAGGTGTTATTATCTAAAAGGCAAACTATTTTAATCCTCTAAGTCTCATTTCTCTCATCTGTAAAACAAAAATATTTTACCTACTTCTTAAATTTTGGTAAAAATTAAAGATAATACCAGTACATATATGTAAGGTACTGAGCATTCAATAGTTGATGTATAAAATAATAAAATACCTTGTATTAAAATATTAAATTCAGAAGGAAGCCAGGATGACTCAGTGAGTTAAGCACTCACTTCGCAGCCCCAGGGACTGAGGATCGAATCCCAGCCCCGGCTTGTGTGGACCCATATGCTGAACTGGGGCGTTTCCTATGCGAGAGACTCCCAGTTTAGTTCTCACCCCTAGGTTTGGCCCCTGTCTCGAGGGGGCGTGCCTTACATGCAGAAGGCCCCAGCCCAGTTTCTTCCCTGAGCAGCCACCACCCACCTGTGTAGAATGAATCCATGTTGAAAAAACGAATGATGTACAACTAGGGAGACTGCTCTGAGCCCTCCCCCTTCTCTCTGTCCCTGTCTATCTCTGTCTCTGTAAAAAATGATAAAATAAATCTTTTAAAAAATATTAAACTCAAAGTTTATATAACGTGTGTGTGTGTGTGTGTGTGTGTGTGTGTGTGTGTGTGTGTGTGTGTGTATATTAAAATACTAGCTCTGGACTCCAAATGTGTAACATAAAATACAGAAAACTTTAAGCATCCCTTCAGATGATAAGAGGTCACTGCCTTGCTGATTTCACAGATTTATGGAATAAGCTAACAAAAACTGAACAGAGCAGATGTGTGGGATACATCATCATTTAAATCAGTCAGCATGTATTAAAAGCCTACTGCAGTATAGTAGGAAACTGCAAAGAAAGTCATAATATAGTCCTTTTGGAACTGTATTTTAATGATACAAAAGATATACAGGTATTCTGTTATTTGAATCAGTGTACACAAGAATAATAAAATGAGTAGCAAAACAAAACATTAGTCTACACTCTCAGAAATCAATGATCTATAAAGACCTAGAGTTGTGAAAAATTTGTGCTCAGTGCATAATTTTCAGACTAAAATTCACCTTTAATATGGAAGTAATGACTATATGCTATGTGATAAGGTTAGCTAATGGTTCCAGCCCAAACAGTCAACATTAGCCCTATGGCAAGTTCATGCCATCCTCTTCTGTATCACCCTTCCCTTTATCCTATGCCCTGTGACTACTCGTCAAAACACCTCAGAGGTAAATAAGAAAAAGAGCATAAACTGGTTCTACTGTCCTAGAAATTTTCATAGTGGTTCTATAAATTGTACACAAAAAAATTGTAGCTAGTAAACTTAAAGAAAAAAATACACAAACAAAAACAGCAACAGACTCATAGATACATACAACAAAGTGATGGTTGCAAGATGAGCAGGAGGTTGAATGACTGGGTAAAAAAGATGAAGGGATTATAGCTACAAAATAATCATGAGGATGTAAAGTACAGCATAGGAAATATAGTCAGTAGTACTGTAAAAACTATGTAGAATGCCAAGTGGGTACTAGACAAATCGGGGTGATCACTTCATAAATTGCACATATATACATGTCTAACCACTATGTTGTATACCTGAAACTAATATAGAATAATAGTGAATGTCAACTGTAGTTGAAAAAAAAAAAAAGAATTCTAGCTAGGATAAAAGTTACTAATAATAGAAAAGAAAATTCACCAGAATGCTTTCTTTGATTATCACCACCTAAACCAGATTAAATGTCTTACTTAAAACATGAACATGGATATTCAAATAACAAGGGAGATAATAAAGCTTACCCAAAACAAACAAACAAAACCCTCACCCTCAAATGGTTTAGGAAACAATGTATATACATTCATATATGAACATATTACATACACACACAAACACACACACATTGAAAGAGAGAGCAACTGAGAAATAAATGAGATAAGATACTCACAATTGGTTAATTTAGGTAGAGTATCCCTTCAATATTCTTGCAAATTTATCCTAGGTTTGAAATCACTTACAAATAAAGAGTTACAAAAAGCACGCTAGTGAATAATATTTAACCATAAAATTCAATAAAATGAAAGTGAAATTTCAACATATTCATTTCTTCCCCTTAAAATTCAAGAAAGATCACTCTAATAATATTACTATAATTTACCTAAGGCAGTATTCAAAGAATTTTAAGTTACATGAAAACTGGATCAATACAGACAACTATGATGTTTTTCCTTACATGATTCTCCTATGTATAAATATGTATCTCTGATAGAAACAACAAAGCAAATAAAACAAATAATTTTATTTGACCAAACTTAGCATGAGATTGAACAAAACATGGGGTAGCAATAGCCATACTTAAATATTTTGCTTTCCTTTTAATATATGAATTGTATTCAAATGCACCAGTCTAAAATATAATTAAAAATTTTACTACACTAAGGAGTACATCAATTGCAGTCATGGCATCATATATTTCTGACAAATTTGGATGCCTAAGATTCTCCTGAATTAGAGACTATCAACACAATTCAGGATATTCTACTTTGAGTATATATAAATAGATGCCATTACACTAATTTTTGGAATATGTGTATATATTAATAAAAATTTTAATATGAAATAGCTTAATTTAGCACGAACACACGTGTGATTAAAAACACACCAGTACATTAAAAAGGAGACGATACTTCTAAAAGAAATCAATTTTTAAATTGGTTAAATAAGCTGAGTATAAACTTAAAGATTTTTAAGTTGCTAGATTCAGTGTCTTAAAAGTTCTAGTTAAACAGGCATCTAAGGAGGAAAATAATCCTCATATATAATTTAAAAGGAGGTTCTTTTGAATATTATTTTTTTGAAGAGAACATAGACAAGTTTTTTGGCATTTTATATGTTCACTAAATAATCACTGTTACAGGTTTAGTCTCAGAATGTTCCCTGAAAAATGATTCAGAGACATCAGAGACTCTTAAACAAATTTAATTAATAGTGCTAACATTTAGTCATTTACTCATTTAGCCCTGAGTAAATACAAATAAAGTGTTCAGAGTAATCACAGACACCTCTGTGCATGAGCAGCATAAGAGTCCAGACTTCTTGAGATTAGGATGTCTTATTATTAAATCTCTTTTTCTATTTTTGTCATTAGCTCCTTGAAGGAAGTTTAAGACAAATCTACCTGGTACTAAATTTTGTTATGCTACGTGTGTTTCAGAAAGAAGGTTCCATCAAAGACACAAGCAAGTATAAAAGCAAGTTATTATATTCAGGAACCTAACAGTGTAACTTAATAATTAGACTATTATCTAATTAATAAATCATTTTATATTCTATTTGCAAACATGGTAAGTTTTTTCCTGTCTGGTATCTTGTTTCACAGAAGGTAAATTATAGAAGTGAGAGATGGAGTCACCTTATGCTCTCTGGGTCCCATGCAATAACAATTTCCCCCTCAACAACCAGAAATTGACATTAGAAATCCTACGTAATCTCAGATGGTTTGAAAAGTTAGTGGCACTGAGAACATTTGGATACATACAGACTTAAAATCAATAGGATAACAATGAGGGCAGAAGACACTCTCTCTTTTCCCAACGTATACACACACACACAAGAGCCATCTTCAGATATCTCCTCAATGGTGCATTTTCATCCAATTCCCACACACGAACTCCTTACCTGTGCACTTTATTGTAAAAGAAAATTATTTCTCTGTGGGCGGCAAGAGCATTGAGGTTCTTCAGAATATTGTTTGAATAAATACTAAAGTAACATTCCTTCATAAATATGTGATTACTCAACCTTCAAACATTTATTACTAACTGTAACTTTGTGTGCAAAGAATGGAGTATCTAGAATGTAAAAGGAATGTAGAATGTACACCACGGTCCTAGCTCATGGCAGTTACATAGAGAACAGATCAGAAACCAGATATGCCTGACTCTAAAACCCACGCCTTTCCTCTACAGTGAGATTGCATTTAGCTATAAAAAAAATAAGTAGTACAATGGCAATTGAGGGAGAAGAGACACAGTGCATCCTGTTTGTGAAGAATCAAAAGACAGCCCAAAAGCCCTAAAGGTAAGAGGTTGAGAGCTAAACCTCAAAAGAAGTGTTAAATATTAACAGATTAATTTATATTGATTTTCAAGGTGAGCATGTGAACAAGAAGAGGATAACAAAAGCAAAAGTAAAATCTCCTAAGGATTCAATGACTATCCAGTTTCTGTAGAGCATATGAGCAATGGGAACATAAGAGTATGAGAATAAATGTGGTTGGAATAGAAAGTAGAGATAAAGAGATCTTTGCGAAGAGTGGGATTCTGAAAGCTTTTGACCAGAATGAAACAGGATTGGAGTTGCAATGAACTAGAGTGATTAAATAGCAAAGGCTAAGGGAAAAGTTAAGAATTTCAAGTAACAAGGCCATGGGTAGTGAAGGCCAAAACAAGTGTCAAAGAAGTAGCAGGAATGGAAATTGGCTGCCTCTAATGTACCTCTCAGCCATAAAGCCTGCATTTTAAGTAACATGACCTTTACTACAAAGAGCTAAGTGAGGATGGCATAAGAAACTTTAGTCAATATACATTCCAAAATAAACCTCCATGAAACAGCTGAAATAACAAAAGTAGGAAAGAATCACAATGTTGTGAGAAACACAAATAGTTAAAGAAATTCCTGGTAAAAGAATAGCTACAAAATGGAATATAATAGGCTGCCATGAATATAATACCCAGTCACATATTATAAACTGTTTTTATGTATGTTGGTCCTGAATTAAATAATCTGGAATCAGTTTCAACTCTCTCTTTTAAGGTATTACTGAAGTTTATGTTATCTGAATGGAATAAAATGAAGAGGTTGTACTTTTACTCCCTTTACAACCTCAGCTAATAGTCAATACCAGGCTCTTCTCCTCCCCACAGAAAAAGTTCCAAGACATAAATGTATTATACTCAATTATATTCTATAATAACTATTATTTTACAGAAATCACTATGGATAAAATTTCAAAATAATGAAGCAAAAAAATTTTGGTCATGTTCTAGAAAATTCCTAGTTCTATTACCTAAAGCTGCTGCAGTCAAAGGTTAAGTTTTATGATGCACAACTTATTTTCCTTAAATCAGTATTTCCCATAATATGGCAGATGACATAATAAATGAGTTTAAGTGAGACCTGAGTAACAGTTTTTATAACCATTTTTAAATATTTATTTTAATGGGCTTTGAAAACAATATAGATCACAATATAGTTCCTTTTTTTTTAAGATTTATTTTATTGTTTTTTGACAGAGACAGAGAAACAGAGAGAGACAGAGAGAAAGAGAAGGGACTGGAGCAGTCTCCATAGTTGCATGTCATCAGTTTTGCCATATGGTTTCATTCCACACAGGTGCGGGGGGGGGGGGGGGGGGGGGGACCGTGCAGAGCAGGAACTAGACGGGGGGTCTCCCTGGAGCCAGGGGCCAAGCAGGGGGGCGAGAACTGAACTGGAGGCTTCCTGCATGGAAAACACACCCGAATTCAGCACATGGGTCTGCATGGACTGGGGCTGGGATTTGATCCTGGGTTCCCGAGGCTGTAAAGTAGCGCTTAACCCACTGAGCCATCCTGGCTTCCCCTGTTTTCTTTTAAATACATTTAAATTTTAAGAAAGATTTATTTCAATAAGAGTACTAAAAGCTATATAAGTGACAATCAGATATTGCCAGTGACACAATTAAAATCTAAATATGAAAAATTGTTTTAGAATAACTCTATGCACAGAGATATCCCTAAACTTAGTGGCATCTATAGTTTTATCAAAATATTACTTTTTAATAATTATTAACTTGATCTCAAGTTTATGGACAGTCAAGTCCATCACTTTAATCAGTTTGTATTAGTGTTAATAATATTGATATAGTTTGAAAACAAAGAAAGCACTTTATCTTTCTATTGGATTTGCCATTTAAACTGAATTCCATCATTAAAAATAAAAATTAGAAAAGCAGAATCACAAAATACAGATTTAAAGGTGGGTGTATTGAAAACAATAAGTTGATACATTAAAATTAATACAAAGCTTGGATTTCACACAAGTCTTAGCTTAAAAAAAACTGAGCATTGTTTCTGTAAAGTGAATTAAATACATATTTGGAAAAGCTTGAAATAGCTTATAGTAAAATTTTTTCAAATACCCTAGAGCAGGGATTCCCAACCCCGTGCCCGCGGACGCCGCCCGATTTGTGTGCGCCCGCCATTATTTGACTGCATCAGAAGTTTTTCATAAACACTAAGTAAAACTATAATTTATCTTTATACATTTGTTAGAATTTTAAAATACTGAGTATCTACACAGGTTTATTATATTCGTTGGTATGTTTGCGATATCGTATGTATAAGTTTGTCCCTAGCTTTCGCCTTTGTACATGTCGCGTCTTGTTTAGCCGCTGCACTCTTTAAACTCTCCTCCACCAACCAGGAGCCGCCAAGTTGCCGTTTTGATTGCGGTTGCTGGACTGATCGGGTCGTGATGGTTAGCTAGGATCACAGTGTTTTGATATATTTGATTTTAAATGAACTAAAAGCGAGGTAGGTAATCTATTATTATGGTGACAATTTGATATGATATTGTAGTTCTATAACTATTTTTATTTTATTTTTTTTAGTCCTAAAATGAGTGGACCAAATAAGAGAAAACGAACCTATAATTTTAACACAGACTGGGAGGAGTCATATTGTTTCATTAATTTAAAAGGTAAATGCGTTTGCCTGTTGTGTGGCAGGAATATTGCAGTGCTAAAAAAACATAATGTTGAGCGTCACTTTCAGACAAGTCATACCACTTTTGATACAAATTATCCACTTAAATCTGAAGTAAGAAAGAAAAAAATAAATCAACTAAAATTAGGTTTAACTACTCAACAGACTGTTTTCACTAGACATGTGGAAAAATCTAAAAAGGCAAACATTGCTTCTTTCAAAATTTCTCACATGCTCGCAAAGAAGAAAAAAACCTTTCCAGGATGGTGAATTGTTAAAAGAAGCATTTCTGACTGCTGCCGATTGTTTGTTTGAGGAATATTCTAACAAGCGTGAGATTATGTCGGCGATACAAGACCTAAAGTTGTCAAATAACACAGTCACAAGAAGAATACACGCAATTTCAAAAGACTTGCAAACTCAGTTCAAGACTGACTTGGAAATATGTGACTGCTTCTCTCTGCAATTTGACGAGTCAACAGATATATCAGACACCGCACAGTTGGCAGTTATGGTGAGAACGGTATTTAGTAACTTCACAGTAAAAGAGGAGCTGTTGCAAATATTACCAATGAAAGGACAGACAAGAGGTGAGGATATCTATAAAACTTTCAGAACATACGCCAGGTCGATAAACATGCCTTTGCATAAGTTGTCTGCGATAACTACC
>PVKE010043544.1:0-13334 GCA_004027555.1 Craseonycteris thonglongyai | reverse complement strand
ATTCACTAAGCCCTTAGACCACTTTGTTTTTCATCAGTATACTTATTGTTACTTGCTATACTATTAGGTTAAGTTTTAAATGCATTTATGTTTTTGTCAACACTAGAACACAGCTCAGTGTGGGTTAGAAGTGTCTTTTTTTCAACTTTATAGAATTATACTAAAGAAGATATTAAATGTATTTTTAATGCATAGTTTGATGTGTTTTAACAAATAAATATACTATGATTTGATATAGACCATTTTTATTATGCCCCCAAAAGTTCTCTGTGTCCCACTTTCCATCCAAGACAATGAATTGATCTGATTTCTAGAACTAGAGATTAGCTCCACCTCTTCCAGAAGTCATATACATGGAATCACACAGTATGTGCCCTTTTGTATCTGGCTTCTTTTGCTAAACATTCTGTTTTTGAGATTCATTCATGTTCTTCTGAATACCATAGTTTAGTTTCTTTTTATTATTTAGTATTGCACTGTAACTAATATACCACAATTTGTTTACTCATCTATGATGAATATTTATCAATTCATCTATTATGAATGAATGTGCTATGACCATTTGTGTACAAGTCTTTTTGTGAACTTGTGAACACTTTGTTGTTGTTGTTGTTGTTGTTGTTGCTGCTGCTGTTTTTAGGTTAATGCTTAGGAGCCGGATTGTAGATCAGAGTCTACAATGTGTGCTTATCTTGGCTCTAAATCTCTGATTTTTGATGAAATATCCACACTATCTACTACAAATGCCTGGCTTATAATAGGCACTGAGTAAATATTAATAAATTGAAAAGATTCAACAATTAACAGTGAGAGTGGATGTAAATCCAGATCTCTCTGAGGCCCAAGTTAGAGCTCTGTTCACTGCTCCAAAGTGACCAAATAGAAGAAAAGTATTGATGCATAGCATCCATCTCAGATTTGCATGGACCATGCATGCCTGTGTGAGCAACCACCATGCATCTGTCTCCCTTGGTGAAACTCTTCGTGATGGAGCATGAGTGGAGACAACCCTGACACAAGGCAATGTTTCTCCAGGCTTTATATTTAACAGCCCTGCCTGGCTTTTCCTTCCCACCAGGGAGCCACTGTTGTAATCTCCCAGAGTTCTCTGTGTCCCCACTATTGCAATCCCATTATCCTCCTGCCTGGAGAGACAAGCTATTCTGACAGTACTGCCGCCAGCACAGCGACTCATGTGGATGTATTGAGTTCAACAACTGGTGACTACAATTAAAATTCCTCTCCTTGATTTATTTTGTTTGGGGGAAAGAAATCATTTAAGTTCTTGGAAATGGAGATAAAAGATTATACATGTCCCATCCATTTCCCTGATAGCAACACTCTCTGCTCCTAACACAGATGGAAAAGAAATTCAATTATACCCACTCTTGACCACCTGTAGTGAAGGAAAGATGAGGCAGTGAAGGCAGAGAGAGAGAGAGAGAGAGAGAGAGAGAGAGAGAGAGAGAGAGAAAAGAAGAAGAAGGGAAGGGAAGGGAAAAGAAGGAGGGAGGGAGGGAGGGAGGAAGGAAATAGTTCAGACGTTGGAGATAATGAGAAACATGCACATTCCTGGGAATAGGATTCAAGCCAAAGGGAAGTGTGTCCACTTGATTCAGAGTTGTCTTTTCCACTGAGAATTCAGCCCCTCTCTTCAGTCAGTTGAATACAGTCAGATATCTCCTTGAAGATATAATCCAGGAGTTTTTATCCTGTGGGTCTACGGATAGACTTGTAGAGGATCCATAAATGACCTGGCATTGATAGGGTACAGGAAAGACACCTCTTTCCTTAGACATTGAAAGGTGTCTAATGACCACAGAACACTTAAAACATAAACTGGCCCATTTAACCCCTACATTTTATAGGATACTTAAATGCAATAAAGAACTTACTCAGATTCATAGTGTGGATCATATTTATGTCAGTCAAATTAGTACCCATGTCTCCTGACCCTTATATTCAGTCTATTTCATCTTGCCCTCTAATCTGCAACCAGCTAGTGGGAGGTGCTGTGATTTGGTCTGTATTTCAATCAGACCACTGTAACTCCTGGAGGCAGGCAAGGCAGATGTAGCTGATGGCATTTGCCAGGTTAAGAAAATAATCTGAGTAACACAGTCAACCCACTTCTTCAAGATGTATTCAGTAGACCTAAATGGGCATGGCTTCAGGGATTATGATTCCAAATCCTCCTTCTGACAGCTGTTCCTTTTACCCTCAAACATCTTCCCTGATCTCCAGCCTTACACAAGAGTGGGTGTGTCACTCAGACTGGGGCCAATCAGAGTATAACCTTCACTTAGGGACTATGATTGGCCCAAGGGGTTGACACATGACCCAAGCTGAGCCAATCAGAAACCTCCTCTAGAATTTTTAAAAACTGAAATTAGATTCTTCCCTCTTCCTTCCCTCTCTCTGCCCTTCTCCCTCCCCCTGTCCTTGTCTTTCTCTCCCTTACCCCTTCCCCATCCCCCTCCCTCATTCAGTAAAAGATCAAAGAAGAGATCTCAGATAAAATGGGACCTGCATAAAAAACAGTTAGGAGAATAGCATCTACTAAGTAAGAATGAAGGGAAAAAGACAAATCCACAAAACAGTGTTCTGATCCCTTGGTCCTTTTTCCTTCTGAAGACTCACTATTTGATCACTTCCTTGCCTCTGAGCTATCCAAGTATGCCCTTAATAATTCTTTTTTAGGGAAAGGGAGGTGAATTAGTAAAAACTGTTCAGATAGACTAGTTCCAGTTAGACATGCCATTTGTAACTGAGTGACTTCTGTCTGAATGTGAATCAGATGACCCAAGCGCAGGCCCAGTCCCTTGGACACATTCTCTTCGAGAAAGTCTTTGATATTATTTAAAGCAACCATTTATACACCTTCAATGTCAATATGGAGTAGAAAGATGCCTGAGGGAGTTAACCATACCACTAAGGCAGTATCCCAGAGGGAGGGCCATATATTGTTCTTTCTAATGTCAAAGTTACAAAGCGTGTTTCTTAACCCTTTTTTCTGATTTCTCTCTCAAGCTCTGTCCTCACTGTCTTCTAATACTCTTGCTCCCTTTTAATATCTGTGGAGTTCTGATGCCCCCTGCTGCTGGATGCTGGCTTCTCACTGGCTGCAAGAACCATGCATTTCCCTGATTGCCGGCTTCTCACGTTCTTGGTTTCTCCCACCTCCACGTCATCTGTGCTAGTTCTTTCTTCTCTCGTTATGTTTTCCTCTTATGTGTTCCAAATGTCTAGCTCTATTTCCTCACCATTTTTCTGTGCCATTTATGTCTAACTCCCCACATCTTAGCTATAGCATCTTTCTTTCCACCTCTCTCCTTTATACATTTCAGTTTCTAATCGTGTTCTCTCTGCTTTAATCTGCATCGTGGTCCATATCTTAAATCCCTGGGTTTCTCTGTCTTGATCTGTTTCAGTGGCACAGTTTCTGTCACATGCCTTCATCCACTCTTTGGTGGAATATTCACTTTCACAGAAAAAAAACACATGACATGTTACTTGCACTGTCTTAAGACAATTTAACAAGGAGGTGGTCAGCCTTACTGAACAGCTGGGGTGATGAGCTCTTTGCATTCAAAGCACCTTTAACTGAGGAACAAATTACTTGCACTACGTTCTAGAAAGTTAGTTTACTTCTGCAGTCTTTGCCAACTGACCAACTTGCTATGTAATGTTGAGCAAGTAATTTTCCCTTTCTAAGCCTCAGCTTTTTAAAGATGTGTGCATAGTGGGGGCTAAAGGTGGGAATGGAGTATGTATCAGAAGACTGTTAAACCAGAGTTACGGTTTTTGGTTTTGGGGCTTCCCCTGAGAGGACAGTACTTTTCACATGTGTTTCGAGCTCTCTGTATGAGATGACTGCTCAGGAGATCCAGTTGATGAATACATTTTTTATTAATAACTAGGACTAATATTCCACAAACACCACTAGCCTGAGTGTGTTTCTCCATCAAAGTGAACTATTGTTAACATTTACGATAAATACCCAAGCCACCTAACTACAGTGTATCTCTGTCCATCGGGTTCACAGAAGAAAGGACCCGTGTTATTAGATGAAGGGCATATGGCTTACCATAGTCCCTGTGACTCTCCAAGGAGAATGCTGACTTGAGGGTATTAATAGTATGGGAGTGTATGTATCAAACTACCTTGCCCTGTATGTTGCTCACATGATTTCACTGTTACTGTCAATTGTCCTGAAAGGTGTGATTTTATGAATGAGAAAATCATAGAGCTTCACAGAGGTTAGCTAAGGAGATGGGCAGAAAGTCTGAGCAAAGATTTGAAGCTGAATTTTTCAGGCACAGAAACTCAGGAATGTGAATCAAAAGCACAGCCTGGTCCTGAAGAGAACTTGGACTAGACTCTGCTTCCCTGGGCTGAAGTGCCTCCATCTGTAAGATGAAGGGAACTCACCTCATGGTGTACTAGGGTCTCTTGAAGTGGGGACATATTAAGGTTCTATCACTATGTCTGTTACCTACTGTTTTTCCTGACTTCCTCCCAGTTTGTTCTGTCATCATCAGCTGGGACCTCAGTCATCGGCGTCCTCCTGTGCTAGGGACTTCACGTGGTGTGGAACGGACATTCAGGACATCCTTCCTTCTCTCTCACAAGTGGAGAACTTCCCTACTCTAAAATCCCAGTTTTATTTCTCTGCTGATGACTCCTAAGTTCCCATTTCTGTGCACGCCCTAGGTACCGTGACCTTCATATCTGACCAGCCATTTGTACTTGGATGACAGAATTCATTTTCTGTTAGGATTTCTCTGTTCCATCAGTGGTCTAATGAAACACTGAGTGACTGAGACTTACTTCAGAGTCATCCCTGACTTTGCCCTCTGTTCAAAATTTATATTTTAGTCGTGTTCTTTTGCTTTGTCCTCTAAATCTACCCTGTCTTGTTCATTATCTTTGCCTCTACCCTGAAGTAACACAGTTGTTTATGAGAACGTACACATGTCTGTAAAGCTTACATCAGCGGTTTTCTCTGATGCCGAAGACTGTGTCATAATCAGGGTTTGATTTCCCACAATGCTTAACATCTTGTCGTTTTCAATGTGGTAGACACTCTGTTTTTGTTTTTGTTTTCTGAAGGTCAAAAGAGTGAGAGGAAACAACCCAAGCATGAAGGAGAGAGGGCAAGGGAAATATAGAACACAGAAAAGAAGACAGGAGGGGAAGAGAATTATTAAAATGTGTTGTATTCTATCACAGAATATAAAGCATGTTTCATTATTGGTTCACTTTTTTTCTGCATTTTAGTGATGATTGCAGAAAAGGAAGGCCGACAATATTGAACGATAAAGAATTGGTATCCAACTGAATGTCAAATTGGAAAAGACAAGTTCAAATCTCTTGAGTCAGACAGTAATTCAGTAAGAAAGCAGCACTTTTTACAGGGTTATGCCTTTGAAAACACCTTTAGTAGGTGCATGCTTATCCTGCAAAGCAAGATGCCTCCATAGCCCCGCTACACTCTTCCCACCAGCCTCATGGAAACCGCTCAGCAGACTGTAGCCCAGGTGGAGCCATTCCCACCATTATCATTGCTTCCCGCACAGCGCAGCCTTTTCAGGACAGATGCGAGCGATCGATACCAAACATCTCACACTTAAGTCCATCAATGAAAAGGCTGTTACAATAACAGCAGCTATTTTATGTGGCTACTGATTTCTTTCAGGCCTCCCAGACCCAAAGGTAGGAAATAACTCGTCATTTTTCATCAAGACAGACAAAACAGGACCATGGAAGCAGAGGTGCTTCCTGTGAACCATACTACCCAGGCAGGTCCTGCCCCACAGAACGGATGAAAACCTACCTCTTGGGTGGCTCCTTGCATGTGCCCACGAATAACAGCAATGGGAAGCCATATACCCTGCACTCAATCCATACCACCCTGCACTGCTGGGCTAACTCTTCACTATCCCTGGCTCTGCATGAACCTCTGAACGAGGCTGTGTGACTGCTAAAAAGGCAATGATCATCCCCATTTCACAGACAGACCAGTGGAGACACACAGGGAGACATTTATCAGGTAGCAGAACCGGGGCTAGAACACAGAGCTTCTTTCTCTTGACCCAGTTCCTTGTTGTCTCCTTCTGTCCCCTCAAATTGAATAGTAAGGCAATGATCCAGTGATCTAGATCCAGACATTCACGGAGTCAAACCAGATTGTGTTTGTGAAGAATATTTAATGACCTGGGGAAATGTTTTTGGTAGAAATTCAAGTGCAACAAGAACGATGTGAGCATGAGTGGAGTATAATCGTCCTGATTTTGTAGAAATTTTATATAGAGACATATATACACATGATAGATTAACCAAAAACTGTCTCTGGATGGTGATATTCTTGTTTTGTGTTTTATATATTTCTTACAATATGCATATATTTCTAGTATTTTGTAGTTTTAATATGTAACTTGAATTAATAATATATCTTTACACACACACACACACACAAATCAAAACCAGACAATTTCAAGGATTTATTTTGATTGTTTTATTTACTTATTTATTTGACAGACAGAGACAGAGAGAAGGGGGAGGGCCCAAAGCAGTCTCCATAGTAACATCATTAGTCTTCGATATAGTTTCATTCCACAGGTAGACACTGGGCTGCGCAGGGCAGAAACCAGGCCAAGGGTCTCCCGCATGGGCACACCCAGTTCAGCATATGGGTCCGCACAGGCTGGGGGTGGGATTTGATCCTCAGATCCCAGGGCTACAGAACAAGCACTCAACCCGCTGAGCCACACTGGCTTCCCACAAAACTAGATAATCTCAAGAGAGAAATCCCTTTCTTTTTCTTTTGTTCTTTTCTATTTTTTTTTCTATGGAGACTATAAAACCAGGAAATGATAGAATCCAATGGCTGTGTGAGACCATATTACTGGTCAACCCCCTAGCCTAAGTCAAACACTTTATCTCTCTAAACCTCACAATCTTCCTCAATCAAAAAAGGCATATTTCTATTTTTTGCCTGATTTATTTGATATTTGAAAAACAAATGAGGAAACAGGATTTTTCATTTTGAGCCCAAGCATGTGGGTAGACAGGAAGTAAGAAGCAAGGGTATGATGTTAGAGGGGAACCCCTGCTACTGAACCCAAAAATGTATTCAGAATTCTCTGTCTTCACCAAGCTGTCAGCTGTAGCAGCCCCCATGATTATCTCTTCACAACCAAATGGGTGCAAATCTAGGGCAGCAGATACAGCTCCAGTGGAGGAGGTGGGAGCCTCTAATTGCAGGGTTTACAGGAGATGAGATTTCCCCAGAGGCAAAGAAACAGACTGCAGTGGAGGAAGCAGGCTATTTTCCTACACAGAGAAGGATGAGGAAGCTTTGAGAAGAGGCGGCACTGGTTTTGGCCCTCAGCACCCTCGTAGAAAGAAAAGGAAGTGAAATCTGGGACTGGGTGGCAAGTGATTGAATTAAATTGAAGGAAATGATTGAACAGCTCTTTTCTGCTAGACACTATGGGGCTAGGAAGGCACATAATGCAATAGTAAGGAAATGAGAGTTGAATTAATATTTTTCTAGTGTCTGTTGTATATCAGGTACTCTGTTAGACTTTTTGAAAGTTGTCACATTCAATCGTTACAATCAATTTGCAAGGTAGAGATTAGAAAGGTCACCCATGGTCAGTGGGCTGGGTCACCTTCCTCAGTGCATTATGCATTCGTTTCACAACCACCTCCTAAAATATCTTCAAGTCTGCAAACATGCCAGGCTCTCCTGTACTTGCCTCCCTTTCTATATGCTGTTCCTTTTTCATAGAATGCCCTTCTCACCTTCCCCACTTGAACTAATTCTCCTGCAAGTTAGTTTGACTGACACCCTCTCCAAGAAACCTTCTTTCGCCCACCTCTTCTCAGACTAGTTGAGATTCTCAATTCTGTACTCCCATTATATTATTTTGCACAATTATATATGTGTTTGTCTGTGTCCCTCAATACACTGCGCATACTTTTTTTTTTTCCTTAGCATCTCTGGTGCCTAACACATTGACCAGAGAATACTAGGTGCTCTCAATAAATGTTTGTTTTCTAAATTAAAAAAACTGGAGGATTTCATGGAAAGGAAGAAAAGAGTAAATGGATGATAAAGAAATTAATATGTGAATTAAAGCATCAGTGAACGACAACACGAATACTTTGGATACAGCTGTAAATGCTGCAGATGCATTTGGTGAAAGGAGGCAAAAACGACTGCAATAGAGCAGAGATGGCAAACACAGAAAAGTCAAAAAGATCAATATCGAAATAATACCACATCCTGGAAAAGCATGACTATTTATAGCCTGCAGGTTCCCAAAAGTAGCATCGGATTTCTTGCATTTTCAAAACGTCCAACCGTACTGCCAGTATCTTACCTGGTGCATCCTTTGGGGCTCATGTAAAAGTTGAATGGACAGGGACAAATACCTGCTCTAATCCACATAAATCAAACTCTGCACGTGTGTAACTCCCCAGCTGATTCTGAGAGTCAGTCATATGCAGGGACTTCTACTGTAATAGAAATTCTCATATTGGATAGAAAGCTATACCAGAGAGCCATTTATACTACATAAAATCTGGCATTTTATAGTTACATAGTAATGCAACTACCAATTATAAGAACAATATTCTGGGTTGTTTTGTTTTGTTTTGTTTTTGTTTTTTAAAGAAAAATCTCACCCCTGTCAACAGGTTAGGGTTAAAGATATGTGCATTTTTGTATTTAATCTTCACAAACTCCTTAGCGTGATAGATGAGATCATCTTTCTTTGAGAGGTGAGTGAACTGAAACTCAATGAGAGTACTTACTTTTCTCTTGTCCCAGACCCTCGAATACTTGGCGGGCTGCCTCTCCTTTCTCATCTTTCCTCCTGTATTAGAAACTATTCGTGTGCACAAATATCTGGTCCCTCACTTCTGTGCATGTGGAAGTACTTCCCTTCCTGCATCTTTATTGTAATGAAGGGTCACATAACATCTGCCACATGGGGACATACGTATTTAATTCCTGGTGCAGGATCCTGCAGTGCCCCCATCCCCTTCAAAGTCCCATGCTCCCTTCTTCCCCAATGGAAGCCTAATGTGGAGAAAATAGAGTCACAAAACCAAAGGTGCCTGGAGAGCTGAGCTACTGTCCTCAAGAGAGGCAGGGCTTTCCTAACGTGAAAATTAAACTTTAGTGGTGTTAATCCTAAAATCTTTGGAGGTTGTCTGTTGATGCAGCACAAGCCATTCTCACCTGATAAATGTAGATGTTCCTGTGAAGAATAGCAAACCTAACTTATAGCCTCTAGGCACTCTCTCCTGCACCTACCCTATTGTCTCTGTACCCACACTTTCCAGAGGTTTTTTTTTTTTCATTTTTCTATATCTAGTGCTCCCCTGGTGAGCTCCCACAGATCATTAATCATGGCCCTGTAATCAGCTCTGAAAGTGCACTTAAAATTCAGTCCCTGATCAATATTCCTGCCCCTCCCCCCCACTCCTACTCCTTTCCCTGCATCGCTGAAATAAACAAGCTGGGCTATCCCCAGGCGACCCACACTCACAGCTGCTGCACTTACCAGATCCCCATCTATACCCCTTCAGACCCACTGAGCTAGGAGTTACAGAAAAGACCATAAAGCCAGGGGACCTTTTGCAAATTCGAACACCTTTGGAACTGGAGAAGTCATCCATTGTTATAGAAGGTGAGGGAATAGAACCCACACAGTCAGTCCAAGGCCTGCCCTCCAGAGCAGAGGTGCAAGAATATGTCGGTCTCCACACTAGCAGTACTACAGGCAAGGCATTCACTAGTTCATGAGACATTGCCTTTAACCTTTGAGCATTTCTGACTCTTTAGATGGTCCTTCATTATCTCATGCCTGTATATTCCATCCGGGGCCCTGACCATACCACGTGGAAATTGAGCAGAGAAATATGCTCCTTAAGAATTTGAGGACAGTTGCCAGGTCTTCCACAACTGGCCACAGTGTGCCTGCCCCTTGCCCTCTAAGTGTTCTCGTTTTACACATAAGAAAATGGCCCCCAGAAGGAGGAAGACATAACCAAAATCACATAGCTAATAACTAAAGTTTCCGACTCTCATTCCAGTGTTGTTTGAATTTATTTATTTATCTGTTTATTCAACAAATCTTTTTAAATACTTAATATGTACATAACAGTATAGTGCAAGGTGACACAGGGCTTACAATCTGAATAGGATTCAATCCCTGTCATACAGGAGCAAAACTTCTACCAAGACATAATGACAGTTGAAACTGCTATTGTTAGAAGGAGGTGGTTATGGGGATTATATTTATTGAATGTGTTCTCAACAGAGAGCATAGAAGAGAGAAAGGGAAGGTGAGTAAGAAGAGTGAGAAGTGAGGATGAAGGAAGTAAAAAGAACTAGGGAGCAAAGCAGGCAAGGGGAAAGAGGCAGGTTGAGAAGGGAAGGAAGGAAGGGAGGAAGACAAAAGATAGAAACTGTAAGTAGGTGAAACAATGTGGTGACAGACAAAAAGGAAAGGGGACAAAGCACAACAAAGAGCAAGGGAAATAGACAACAGGAAAACTAATATTGAAAAGATTGAAGAGGGAGAAGATAATTAGGAGAAAGAAAAAGGGAAAAAAATAAATGGAGAGATCGCTCAAAGTAGTACCCCTGGCTGCCCACAGTGATCAGGCCCTGGCCCCAGAACCCTGACTGTGAACCCATCTGCAAGAGCATTTGCCCATCAGTCAGGTCACCTCCACCTTGGCCAGCCATCTCACTGAGGGAGCTAGCCAGGAGGCAGTGCCGGGTTTCCAGAGGGGTTGGGAGCTCACCCCTGAACAAATCCTTCATTCCACGTTCCCCAGCCCCTCTGATCGGGCCTGACAATTAGTGCAGCGCGGCTCTGTGTTTATGGAAGGATGTGGGCTCCAGCAGACACCATTAGCCCTGACTTTGTGGGCATTTATTCAGCCTATTAACATGACTCATACTTCAGTAATGAGGTCTCTCTTCCAAGGACTCAGAGCTTTGCTCCCTAAATCTGCCCCCCTTGCTTCCCCCAGTGGCTGTGTTTTCAACATCCCCCCCCACACACACACACACACCCCACACACACACAGAATATCCTAGTTTCCCTTTTGGTCTCAACCATCATTCTATCTTGCAAAGAATCAAGCTTCACATAAGTTAAACCAAGTCTAGAAACAAGTAGTGAGAAAGCACTGTGAAGAACATGGGGTTTATTTTCCAGAGAGACAGGAGGGGGTTTTGGACCTGCTACCAAGAATCCACTTACGCAAAAGTGCTTATATCCCTTCATGCTGCTGATGTACTTTACAATGTCAGAGGTGGAAGAGAACTCAGAGACAGATAAAAGTTTCAGAGCGATGGGAAACTGAGGGCCAAGGTGGGCAGGAGACTTACCCAAAATGTCAGTGAGTGATAGATATTTTTCAATAAATATTTATTTTATTGTTTTTGACAGAGAGAGAGAGAAGAGAGATAAAGAGAGAGAGAGAAGAGGGAGGACCCAGAGCAGTCTCCACAGTTGCGTATCATCCGTTTTTGACATAGTTTTATTCCACAAGTGGACGCGGGGCCACGCAGGGTTGGAGCTAGGCCAGGGGACTCCCACATAAGAGGCAGGCCCCAGGGGACTCCCACATAAGAGGCAGGCCCCAGGTGGGAGCCAAACCAGAGGCCTCCCACATGGGAAGCTAGCCCTAGCAGGAACCTAACTGGAGTGGGAAGCATGCCCAGTTCAGCACACGGGTCTGCATGTGCCGGGGCCAGGACTGGGGCCAGGACTGGGACCAGCACCAGACCCCATCCTCCAACCGTGGGGCTGCAATGTGAGCGCTCACCCTGCTGAGCCCTCCCTGCTTCCGCAGTTAGGTCTTCAACTTGTACTTTGGATTTCTCTTTCCTCCCTATCCTTTCAATTAATTTATTTATCCATTCAAGCAAATAATTGAATCAAGCCACAAGGGCCAGCTCTACTCTGAAACCTTCCAAAACTTTTTGGGTCCCCAAAACTTTTTGAGTCCTCACTTTTGTACCTCCTGAGCCCAGCACGCATTTACCAACATTATGGACTTTGATGCCGCATTATAATCTTTCATCAGAGTGTGGGGGGCATGTTCTCCATCCTCAGATGGGGTCGTCAGGATGGAGCCCTGTCAGTGGCACAAAGTCAATGCTGAGTAAATGTTTGATGAATGAATGAATGAACTTCTGATCATCCACCAAGTATCAGGAAACACTACAGATTCAGGAGACTAGCCGCTTTTCTGACTGCTGCTGGAGAACGGGCCTTTCTTGGCGTAGTGTCTGAGTACTTGGTGTCCCAGACAAAGAATTAAGGAAGACACCGAAGTACGGAGGTGAAAGTCGTTTATTGAAAGTTCAAGTACTCCTGAGAAGTAGGAGCAGGACTGAGCTCAACTACCGGGGGCTGGGTGACTTCTACTCCTTTCTTTCTTGGAAGAGGCTACACCTTTCTGGGCATGTAATCTTTGCTTGGCATTTGTTGATTGACAGGGGGCTATTACATAATCTCTGTCAACCGTGCATATTCCTTCTCAGAAGTCAGTCCGTTATAATGATATGAATGAACTTCTGGGCATAAATATATTATATATTATAATGATGGTATCAGGAGGGTTGGGTGAAATGAAGGCCATTATAACTCTCATTGCATAGGCATCAGTGACTGGTTTGAACCAGTGGGCTTTTTTGTGTCTTATAACTTCCTTGTGTTAGTTAATGTGTCCTGTCGTTTTTCTTATGGTTGTCTACCTTGGGTCCGGGGGTTACTGCAAAAAGGGTGGTTACAACTCCAGGAAGGTGGGTTCCAGGGAAGAGGTCCCAAGATCCGCCTATTCTGTCTTCCTACCTCATTTTCCTCCCGAGAGGCGTGATTCCCACAAATCTCTGGGGAAAGTCGAGGGGCACTTCCATTGTCCCTGCCTCTCGGGGACTCACAGAACTCTCATTCCTGTCTGGACTAGGAGGAAGCAGTCTCCGATTGGCCTGAAAGACCATGTTAGCTTCTTCAGTCGGAATGGGCTGGCAGCCGTGCTGGGGTCTCATTTGTCAAGATCCCAGTGGCCCCCAGATGAGGGGAGATAGATTTAGTGAATAGATTTTAAATCATTGGCCTAAAAACCAAGTCCCAACGTCACTGGCACAGGTTGCTATGTGGTGGAAGGACCGTTCAGCCCCACTGGCCTGAATGGTCTAGAAAGAATGCTGGGCCACAATGATTATAATTCATCCTAAATCACAAGTTTCAGAGTGATTGGTCACAAATTTCAGGGTGATAGTCTAAAGCAGGAGG
>PVKE010043543.1:0-13343 GCA_004027555.1 Craseonycteris thonglongyai | reverse complement strand
TGTCACATATTTCACATTTGTATGGTCTCTTTCCTGTATGAATTCTCTGATGTACAGTGAGCATTGAAGAGCACTGAAAGGCATTGTCACATATTTGACATTTGTAAGGCTTCTCTCCTGTATGAATTCTGTGATGTACACTGAGCTTTGAGGACCGCTGAAAGGCTTTGTCACATAATTTACATTTGTAAGGTTTCTCTCCTGTATGAACTCTCTGATGATCACTAAGACCTGAATTCCTCATAAAGGCTTTGCCACATGTTTCACATTTGTAAGGCTTCTCTCCTGTATGAATTCTGTGATGTATAGTGAGAACTGAGGACCAACGAAAGGCTTTGCCACATATTTCACATTTGTAAGGCATCTCTTCTGTATGAATTCTGTGATGTACAGTGAGCTTTGAGGACTGCTGAAAGGCTTTGTTACATAATTTACATTTGTAAGGTTTCTCTTCGGTATGAATACTCTGATGAACAGTAAGATTTGAACTGCTCCTAAAGCCTTTACCACATATTTCACATGTGTAAGGTTTCTCTCCTGTATGAATTCTCTGATGTACAGTGAGGTTTGAGGACCGCTGAAAGGCTTTGTTACATAATCTACATTTGTAAGGTTTCTCTCCTGTATGAATACTCTGATGATCAGTAAGACCTGAATGCCTTGTAAAGGCTTTGCCACATATTTCACATTTGTAAGGCTTCTCTCCTGTATGAATTCTGTGATGTACAGTGAGCTTTGAGGAACACTGAAAGGCTTTGTCACATATTTTACACTTGTAAGATTTCTCTCCTGTATGAATACGCTGATGAAAACTAAGACTTGAACGCCTGGTAAAGGCTTTGTCACATATTTCACATTTGTAAGGTCTCTCTCCTGTATGAATTCTCTGATGTACAGTGAGTACTGAGGACCACCTAAAGGCTTTGTCACATATTTTACATCTGTAAGGCTTGTCTTCAGAATGAGTTCTCTGATGCTCACTAAGGCAAGAGCACTGGCTAAAGGCTTTGCCACATTGTCTACATGTGCAAGGTTTTTCTACAGCACGGTTTTCATTCTGTAGATTTGGACTCAATAATTGAGTAAAGAGTTTCTCAGATTGATTACCTTTGTAAAGTTCCTCCCCATGATGAATATTCTCATGTCCAATAACAGATATAGGTTTGTTCAAAGATTTGGCACCTTCACTATATTTGTCAACCTTCTCTACAACAGCAACATTATGATGTATAAAATTTGAGCCTTGACCAAAGATTTCCCTACTATTAGAGTGATTCACTGGAAGCAGAATTCTCTGATGTTTATTAGGATTTAACCTTTGGTTAATGTTTTCCCAAGATTCACTGCACTGGTAACTTGTCTCTCCATTATATGCACTCTGTAAATCATCAAAGACAAAAAAGGTCTTTAGTGAGGGCTCTTATTTTATTAAACGTGTAAATCTGTTCCCATTGCCTATTCTAGGATAGCTACTGAACCACACTGGTTGTATGTCTACCCTCCTGTTTATAAAAAAGGACAGACACTGGAATAAGGCGATGTAATATTTTAGAGTGTGACTAAAGAATTCTTGGTTAAGTGCTTCTCAAATCGATCATAATCAGAATTTCTACCTGCATTTTCAAATTTCTCAATTTTTATATATATGGGAAAGTTTAACCCAATTCTACATTATAAAAAATTCAAATGATTATTTGTATCATGGTTAAGGTGAATACTCTTTTTTTCCAAATTTTCTTCCAAATAATATATACCTTTAAGAAACTGTTTTCAATCTACATTGAAACACACATTCCACTGTAAATAGAAAGGACTTCATGTGGCAGGGTTCAAACATACTTTACACTAAGTTTGTCCAACCTACGGGCCATGGACCACAAGCTGCACAAGACGGCTTTGAATGTGGCCCAACACAAATTCATACATTTTCTTAAAACATTACTGAAAATATGGTTGCACCTTCTTTTAGCTCACCAGCTATTGTTAATGTTAGTGAATTTTATGTGTAGCCCAAGACAATTACGGTACTCTTCCAATGTCATCCAGGGAGGTCAAATGGTTGGACACCCATTCTATATGCTGTTTCCTTGGTAACATGGATGTTATTATGGGTAATTATCCCAGTTTGTTTATGTCCATCATAACATCCTTTCCTCCCTTCACACTCCCTCTCCCATTCTCAGTCTTCCACTGAGTGTAAATTTGGAAGGCAACATCTGCTACATCTTACCATTAGAACTTTGTACAAGGTATATTTCATGCTGTGTTTCTGCAACAAATCCTGCATGTCTTGAAAAGATAGAGCTGAAAGATACAAGAAAAATTACCACATTTAAATACTCTGGTCAGTAAACATTAAATTCTAATGTACAGAATTAATACAGATCCAAGGACTTCGACAAGATGCAGAATAAGCAGGAGCTACACTACACTCCTCCATGAAAAAGTCAACTGACCAACTATGAATGACCCCAGTGCCTTTCTGTGCACTTCAGAAGCCCCTTAGGAGATCACAGCACCCCCAGGATAGCACACAGTGAGGAAGGGTTGCATCAAAGAGCGTTCCACTTGCCCACAGTAGCTGCTCACACGCCCTGTAACACCATGAAATGACTGACAGAGCACTTTCAATTCCCCGTTACTTCTCAGGAGACAGAGTTCAGTGCACTGTGGGTCCAATGACCTACATTTTGCACAGCTGGCTGAAGGATTTCTTTCTGATTGGCATGACTCGGAGGGCTAACAGAATGGCAGTGAATACGAATGCGTTACGGTGGCCGCTGAAAACAGAGGTGAGTAATAGTACCACACAGACTCCAGGATTGAATACAGAGAACAGGGACAGGAGCATGTGGACTCTAAACAAGAAGCAGAACACATTTTAAAGTTGAAAATTAAATCTAATAAAGAGAGAATACACATCTCCCGAAGAGATTTAATAGACCTTAGAATTTCAATCATGGGGATTCCAGGATGACTCAGTGGGTTGAGCACTCGCCTTACAGTCTTGTGCAAAAGAGTCTTGGTCAGGCTCTGGTCCATGTGGACCCATGTGCTGCACTGAGGCATGCTTCCCATGTGGGGGACCCTTAGTATAGTTCCCTACTGGACAAGTTTCCCATGTAGGAGACCCCTATTTTGGATCCTGCCTCAGGCATGCTTCTCATGCAGAAGGGCCCTAGCCAGGTTCCTGCCTTTCCCAACCCCATGCCCAGCTATGTGGATTGAAACTATGTCAAAAAACTGATGACATACAACTATGGTGACTGCTCTGGGCCCTTCCCCTACTCTCTGTCTCTGTGTGAAAACAGTGAAAAAATTAAAAAAAAAAAGAATTTCAATCATGACTTGTTACTTGTGCTCTCCCATACACAATAACTTCATAATGTCAGGGATCTGAGGATTATTTTTAAGATTTATTTTTATTGTTTTTGACAGAGAGATACAGAGACAGAGGAGAAGAAGGAGGGCCCAGAACAGTCTCCATAGTTGTATGTCATCAGTTTTAGATATAGTTTCATTCCACACATGTGGGCAGGAGCCGCAAAGCCTGGGAACCTGTTCAGGGTCTTCCGCATGGGAAGCACGCCCCGTGAGCTGGTGACCAAACTGGGGACCTCGTACATGGGAAGCTCAACTTGGTGAGAACTAAACTGGGGCCACACCACAGTTCAGTATATGGGGGGGACAAGACAGGACTCGATCCTCCAACCCGGGGTTATAAGGCCAGTGAGTAACCTGCTGAGCAATCTGACTTCTCTGGATGTTTTTTTCTTTTCTTTCTTTTTAATTTTCAAACCTCAACAAAATATTACAAGGCATACAAAATAAATAGAAGGACACAGTGCAGTCAGAACAAAATAAATCTCCAGGAACAGCCCGTATTTTCATGATGATGTATTAATTCCCTGGGAAAGATTTCAAAGACCACACATTAAAGGTACTCAATTGGTAAAGACAAAAACAGAAAGACAACTAAATAGTACCAGGATAACGGCACGACCAACATAGAAAGGCAGAGACAGAAAGTATAAAAAAAGTGAACACTGGGGAAGTCGGGATGGCTCAGTGGGTTAAGTGATCACTTTGCAGCCCTGGTGACTGAGGATCGAATCCGAGCCCCGACCCGTGTGGACCCATATGCTGAACTGGGTAGTGCCCCCAGTTCGGTTCTCACTGGGGTGAGATCCCAGCCCACTTCCTGTCCTGTGCAGCCCTGCGCCCACCAGTTGAATAAACTACCGGTATGTGGAAAAACCAATGATGTACAACTATGGAGACTGTTCTGGGCCCTCCTCCTCCTCTATGTCTCCATATCTCCCTGTCAAAAACAATAAAAATAAATCTTAAAAATAAAAACGTAAACACTATTACAAACTGAAAAATACAGGATTTTATATATTTTTATTTATATTTATTTATTTAGTTATTTTGACAGAGAGAGAGAGACAGAGACAGAGACAGAGAGAGAACTGAACTGGGGGAGCTCCCAGCTCAGCACATGGTTCCTCCGCACGAGCCGGGGCCGGGACTCCATCCTCAGTCCCCAGTGCTGCAAGGCGAGCGCTTAACCCACTGAGCCATCCCGGCTTCCCCAGAATAAAGGATTTTAAAGTCAACTAAAAGCATTAACAACCTTCACCAAGCACCACAAAGAATGCTACTACTTGATCACACTTCACTTCAAATGAGCAACTTGGGGAAGAATAAAAATGGGGAAAAGTGAAGACAGCCTAAGGGATATATGGGACACCAAGTGGATCAATATACACAGTAAGTGGTCCCAGTAAGTAGAATAGTGAAAACAGGCAAACAATTTATATGTAAAATCAAGGGCTTATAATTCCCACATTTCAAGAAACACACAAATTCAAGCAGTTCACTGGACGCTTAAGTGTGATGAATGGACATAGTTCAACATAGATACACATTATAATCAATCATGAATCACCAACCAAAACTGGGTCTGGAAAGCAGAAAAAAAGCAACTAGTCACCTAGAAGACACCTTGTATGAGATTATGAATGGGATATTCAGCAAACCCACTAGAAACAGAATATGGGATAAAATAGACAAAGTGCGAAGAGAACAAAAACTGTCAACCAAGACTATTCTATCGTGCAAAACTGTCCTTCAGCAATAGAGAAATAAAGACATTCTCAGATGAAAAACCATGGGCACTCACCATGACATCTCATGTACAGATAATGCCAAAAAGAAAAAAGTTCTTTTAGATGAAATAGGAAGATTCTCAAAAACACAGAACCATATGAAAACATAAAGCTCTCTGTTAAATGGAAATATATACACAAATATAGAAGCTGTAGCAGAGCAATAATGAAATAGAAATGACTTTTATTTCTGCTATAAAATTTAACTAAATAAAAGCCCTAAAATCCTAAATCTAACTCCTAAGCTACACAACATATCAATAGAAGATATAATATATCAAGAACTTAAGTGGAGGATGCTGGGGTAGCTCAACAGGTTGAGCGCTTGCCTTGCAACTGCAAGGTCCAAGCAAGGATCGAATCCTGGCCCAGGCTTGTGCAAATCCATATGGTGAACTGCAGCAAAACTGGTAACCGCTAGTATGGCAGTAAATGTTCTTCCCTCCTATGAGGGAGGCCCCCAGTTCAGTTCTGCCCTGGGCAGCCCAACATCCATCTGTGCGGAATAAAACTGTGTCACAACTAGTGATGTACAACTATGGACACTGCTCTGCGTCCTTCCCACTTCTTTGTCTATCTTAGCTTCTCTCAAATAAAATAAACCTTAAAAAAAAAACCCAGTGGAAGCCGGGATGGCTCAGTGGGTTAAGCACTCACTTTGCAACCCCAGGGAATGAGAATCGAGTCCTGGCCCCAGCCCGTGTGGACCCATATACTGAACTGGGAAGTGCCCCTAGTTGTTCTCACTGGGGCAAGACCCTGGCCCAGTTCCTGCCCTAGGCAGCCCCATGCCCACCCGTGGAATGAAACTATGTGGAAAAACCGATGATGGAGACTGTTCTGGGCCCTCCCCTTTCTGTCTCTGTCTCTGTATCTCTCTCTTTCTCTCTTTCAAAAACAATAAAAATAAATCTTTAAAAAAAAAACCCAACTGCTTAAGTGGCTATAGTGTGGAGATAGATGATAAATTGTAAATTTTTTGTATTCCATCAATACTACCATTTAAAAAAATATTGTCATATTTGTATTTGGTGAAAAACAGCAGTGTACTTTCATTCTTTTGCAACTGCTTTTCCAATTTTCCCAGAATTTATGGAAGATGCTTTCTTGCTTCTCATCCATTGTATGTTACAGGCCCTCTGTTGAAAATTATCTGCCCATATATGTGTGGGTTTGTTTCTGAGTTCTAATTCAAATTCATTGGCTTGTGTGTCTGCTTTTCTATCAGTGCTGTGCTTCTTGGGAGCCAGTCATATGCCTGAACTGAGAGGTTTCGGGGGGCGTTGATGGCAGGGCCTTGGACCCCCCTTTCTTCTCCCTCGGGGGGGTAGCTGGGTGATTGGACATAGAAAGATATGTGTGTGTGGCTTTGCATGAAGGTCAGACAGCTGGCATCAGGTGTTAGATCACAGGCTGTGAGATGAAAGGAATGCATGGGAGACGGCCTGCATATTCCTGATAACGGACTGCCTGCACTGTACTTCAGTTAATGAGTAGTTTCTATTGTGGTTGAAAAACTCCGTCTTTGTCTTTCCTTGCTCCTTGTAATGATATGAACCTTGGCTATATAAGTGATTGAATAAAGCTATTTGGGGCTGTCCTTATTGAGGCACACTCAGCTGGCAAGTGTGTCGGTCTCAATTCCCACTGCTCAAACTTAGGGATTCCGTTCAGCCAGGCTGATTCCTGGTTACACGTGCTGGTTTGATTATTGTTGCTTTGTAGTCTAATTTGAAGTCAGGGAGTGTGACACCTCCAGTCTTGTCATTTTTTTCTCAGGATTTCTTTGGCTATTCAGCTTCTTAGTGATTCTATACACATCTGATGACCTGTGTAGTATTTCTTTTTGAACTGGCATTAGAATTTTGATGGGGATTGCATTAAATCTGTATATTGCTAGGGTAATATGGCCATTTGAACTATGTTGATTCTTCCAAGACATTAACACAAAACACATTTCCATTTCTTGGTGTCTGCTTCTCATTTCTTTTAGTAATATCTTATCTTTCAGTGTATAGTTCCTTCACCTCCTTCAGCATTAGGTTTATTTTTAGGTATTTTATTTCTTTTTCTAAGATTTCAATGCTACTATAGTATATAGGAACATAATGGGTTTCTGTACACTGGTTTTCCATCCTGCAACTTCACTGTATTTGTTTATTGCTCCTAAGAGTATTTTGGTGGACTTTACAGGGTTTTATATTTAAAGAATCACATCAAAATTAACTCAGCATGAATCAAAGCTCTAAGACCTGAAACAATAAATTCATAGAACAAACCAGTGGTACTAAACTATGGACCTTGGGTTCAGAAAGGATTTGATGAATTTGAACTTAAAGGAAAGAAAGTAAAAGCAAAATTAAATAAATGGAAGTATATCTAACTACTCAACTTCTGCACAGCAAAGGAAACCATCAACAAAACAAATAGGCAACCAACCCAATGGGAGAACATATGTAGAAAGAACTCTGATAATGGGGTAATATTCAAAATATAGAAAGAACTCATATAACTCAACAACAGAAAAACAAGCAATCCCATTTCAAAATGGACTAAGGACTTTCATGAATACACAGTTCTCTCAAAAGCACAAACAAATGGCCAGCTAATGTACAAAGAGATGCTCAACTACACTAGCTATGAAGAAAATGCAAAGCAACACCACAACATGTCCACTGACACCCATTAGAATGGCTATTATCAACAAGCCAAGTAATAACAAGTGTCGGAGAGGTTGTGGAGAAAAAGGAACCCCTGTACACTGCTGGTGAGAATATACATTCAAAAAGCAACTACAGAGGTTCTTCAAAAAATTAAGAACAGAATGTCCATACAACCCAACAATCCCACTTCTGAATACCCACTCTCAAAATTTGGACACATTTATCCATAAACATGTATGTGCCCCTATGTTCACTGCAGCATTATTCACAATGGCCAAGATGTGGGAACCACAAAAGTATGCTTCGATAGATGATACAATGCAGAAGATGTGGGACATGTATACAATGAAATATTACTGGCCAAAACATAAAATAGTGACATTGGCAACAACATGGATGCATGCTGATATGATCATGCTAAGAAAAGTAAGTCAGACAGAAAACTTAAGAACCGTATGACTTCACTCACAGGTGGTATATGAAACTGAAAACAACAAAAGAAACAAACAATAAAAGCCTTGACACAAACAGTTGAGTGGTTCCCAGAGGATAAGGGGGACAGTAGAAGAGGGCAAAAGGGGTCAAATATATGGTGATGGAAGGAGAACTGACTCTGGGTGAATCTACAATGCAATATATAGATGATATATTATACAAGGGGAGATCCCTAAAAAAAATTACTTAAAAAAAGACTGTGAATTTATTCTTCCATGTTTAACCTTCAGTCACCTTCAAAGTACTCTCCATTTGATGTAATATACCTATTGAAGTGCCTTTTCCACTACGCAAAGCAGTTTTTTTTTTTTTAATTTATTGTTCTTGAGAGAAGATGAGACAGAGAGAGAGAGAGAAACAGAGAACAGGGCAGGGCCCAGATGAAAAGTTTTTGAACTCCTCAAATTTGATGTCTTTTAGAGCTTCTGCTGACTTTTGTTTCACTTCTTACACATCAGCAAAACGTTTCCCTTTGTGGACTTTTTCCATCTGGGAAGATCAGGTGAAAAAGGAGGGTAGGGCATTGGGATCATGCCGCTTTTGGTCAAAAAGTACTGAACACTCAGTGTGGTGTGGACAGATGAGTTGTTATGCTGCATGTTGTTCATGTACGTCTCCCATCATCAAACGTACGAACACACTGAGAGTCTCAAAGACAAAAAAGAAGAAGAGAAAGAAAAGAAAAAAAAGAAAAAAATTCACTAAAGCTGAACTCAGCCTCTAACAAGGACAGCTGTGCAATGTACAGATAGGTTCCTATAACGCTTACATAGTAGGGTAAACGTGTACTACTGGGGCCTCCTTCAAAAAGAGTACTGTGTTTCTTTCAGGTCCCCCCCTTACAATTAGAAACTTGAAACCTATATTTTACTAAGCAATGTCACCCCATCAAATTTAATTTAAAAAAGTATAACACCTTTGGCTACGATATGACAGGAGGTAAAATGACCTCTACTGACAGTCAAGGAAAATTGTATACGAGAAACCCTAGAGAATCCAGAGTAAAAAAGTAAACTAGAATTCAAACAACTGTAGCAAAAAGCAGCATGTATACTCAAAACTGACACCTACAAGACACTATTCAATGAAATTCAAGGAGATACATAAAAATAGAAAGGTATTTTGTGTGCATGGTTTGCAAGAATCAACATAGTTTAAACGGCCATTTTACCTAAAGCAATATACAGATTGAAAGTAATCTTCATCAACATCCCAATGGCATGTTTCCTAAGAAATACAACAAAAATCACCTAATTTTTATGAAACCACAGAACATTCTGAATAGTGAAAGCAACCCCAGGAAAAAAGAAGGTGCAATGAACACACTCCCTGACTGCAAATTGTGTTTCAAAGCTACAGTAACAGAAACAATATAATATTGGCACAAAAAGTGGGACTGAACTGAGAGCACAGAAATGAACTCTTATGTGTATGGCTAACAAGGACGGCCTGATTAATTTAGCCTCCATTGTAATATTTCTTGTTACATTAGACATATTTGGACATAAATGGTTCTGTGAAGTCACATAGCATTTCCTCTCCATCAATCTTTTTTTTTTAAGATTTATTATTTGATAGGTGAGAAATAGAGAGAGAGAGAGAGAGAGACAGAAATAGAGAGAGAGGTAGGGCCCAGAGCAGTCTCCATGGTTGTACATCATTAGTTTTTTGACATAGTTTCATTCCACACAGGTGGACGTGGGGCCTCTAGGGACAGGAAGGAACCATGGGATCTCCTGCATAGGAGGCGAGACCCTTCACCACCATCTGGTGGTTTACCAGTTGCACCACAGTTCAGCACATGGGCCTGCATGGGCCGGGACAGAGATGAAAGACAAGCACGCAAATGGGCGAACTATTCTGGCACCCAACTCCATCATTCTTGGTCTAGCACACACAGGTGCTTACATTTTTCACCCAGTGCCCATTGAAATGGAAGAGTATTCCAAGGTTCTGTCCAAACAGCATGCTTTTAATGAATTCTTAACAGCAGAGACACTTCCCCCAGTTGTTTTTGAAATATTTTAAAAAGATGAGGACTTCTTAAAGATCATTGCATTTAATAAAGCTTGAGTTCATCATTATGACCCTGAGAACAAAGGACATTCTATAGAATACTGCCCTAGGGGAAGCCGGGATGGCTCAGTGGGTTAAGCGCTCACTTTGCAGCACCGGGGACCGGGGATCGAATCCTGGCCCCGTTCCGTGTGGAACCATATGCTGAACTGGGAGCTCCCCCAGTTCAGTTCTCTCTCTGTCTCTGTATCTTGTATCTCTCTCTCTCTCTCTATCAAAAATAAATAAATAAAAATATATTTTTTAAAAAAATAAAAAAATAATTATTTTAAGAATGCTGCCCTAATGGATCACCTCCCAATGGAGGTCTGACTTTTTTCATTTTCTCCACTGAGCTGTCTCAAGAAACTGGCAAAAGAATTTGGTGTGTTGCTTGAGAACGCCGGATGCTTGAATTTGGTTAACAGAGAGTACTACAGTTCTTGTCCTATTCCCTTTATTTCAATTAGCATAAGAGTCTCAATGTCCATCCATGCTGCTGAAAACGGCAGTATTTCATCCTCTTTTATGGCTGAGTAATCTCTGATTGTATACATATACGTATGTACCACATTTGCTTTATCCATTCCTCAATGAAAGAACATGTAGGTTGTTTCTTTCTGCCAATAGCTTCAGATTTGCTGGTTGATGAATTCTGATTAAAGGAGTGTTTACTTACCAATCCCCATGGGAAGTCGGTTAACTGAGAATCTACTGTATAGGATTTCATTCAGATGTGGGATATAAAACAGAAACAGGGGGAAGCTGGGATGGCTCAGAAGGTTGAGCGCTTGCTTTGTAGCTCTGGAGCCCAAGGATTGAATCCCAGCCCTGGTCCAAGTGGACCCATAGGCTGAACTGGGGTTCATTTCTTGTGGGGGCCTATGCGGGAGGCTCCTGGCCCAGTTCGTGTCCTGAGCAGCTCCGTGCCCACATATGGAGTGAAACTATATGGGAAACTAATAGTCAACTATGGACACTGCTCTGGACCTTCTCCCTTCTCTCTCTCTGTCAAAAAACAATAAAAATAAATCTTAAAAAAAAAAAAAGAAACAAACAAACAAATTCATGGAGACAGACAACAATATGAAAGAGCAGGGTAGAGGCATGGAAGTAGAAGATGGGGGTTAAATGTATGGTGGTGGAGGGAGACTAGACTATATGTTGACAGCACAGAATAAAATATGCAGACGATGTTCTATAGAATTCTACACTTGAAACATCTATGTCATTAACCAATATTACCCAGATAAATTTAATAGTTGTATTACTATATAGCAACAGAAAGTAATATAAAAACAAGACTATAATTACATTAGAAACAGCATGAAGGAGAATAAAATACTTGGGGGTTAACTTCCTGAAGAGATGAAGACATGTATGATGAAAACTGTAAAATACTATTGCAGGAAGTGACGTCTGATGGAGGATATCAGAAGCTCAGAGAACTCTTTAGTGGATTTTATTAGCCAGTGGAGCATGCAAGGTTAGCAGCACTTAACATGCGCTCCCTGTGGGAAAGTTTCTTACAGGTTTTATACATTGTTAGTGTCTTTGTGACCTCTTTAAGACCCTACTGAAGGTGCAGAAGGAGAATCTTGGTAGGAGTTTTTGGATAAACCTTGTAATCCCTGTTTACTTTTTAAGTCTATGAAGGGCTCCGGGTGGCAGGAGGCCAGTCATTGATTTACAGGGTGTAATTCATCAGCCTGCAGAGTGAGCTATTGTACAATTCTTCCCTTCTCATTAGTGCCCATCTCCAGGTGACCTTTTTCTTCTGTTATCCTAAAATTCTTCCCCTCTCACTCCCGGCTTTGAGATTCTACCATTGTTCTATTTTATGCTGGAGTCTCACTTTTTCTTTTTCTAAATCCTGGGGGAGTTTTTGATAATGGTGGGTAAAGTATACATGGGCTACAGTTCTTCACTGCACTGTGGCGTCTATCATGTTCCTTAAGCTGATTATCAGCAGGGGTAACAGGTATGGACCTATCAGGCAGATTCCTAGAAGTAAAACTACACCTACTGAGAGTCTGAACCCACCAAAGGCTGAAAACTGTCCCCCAAAAAGGGCTATTGGGGTTCCATCTGTGCAAAACTTGCATGGGCGCATGTGACAGTTTTGTCATCTGTCTGACTAGGTCTTCAACTGCTTGGCCCTGGTCATCTACATGCAGACAACAGTTGGTGAGATTGAATTTTTCATATGTCCCTCCTTTTGTTGTTAATTTTCTTCCCTCTCCACAGTCTGATTATAAGGAGTCCCGTGACTGAGTTCCTCAGACGAAGTCCCTCAGACTTCAGCTATGCTTGGACCAGCCAGTCTCTGGTTTGTGGCTGGAGCAAGGTGGTTGTCCTTTTGTTTCTGCAGGGTGCGAAGCAAGGGCTCTACCGGGTGGTGGGCATCGTCCATAATCCGGGTCCCCTGTCAGTGGCTGCCATCTTTACCCTGCTATGGAGTAGCCACGGAGTGATACCTGTGCCTTTAGAGTAGTGGTCGGCAAACCCGCGGCTCGCGAGCCGCATGCGGCTCTTTGACTCCTTGGCTGTGGCTCTTCCACAAAATGTTTAGTGCAGGCACAGAATATTATTTATTAACTTGCCTTGTAAGAGATGAGTAAACATTTTTGAAACGCCAGCCTACAGAAAAGGGGCACATTTTTAGAAAGCAACAATAGCACGGATAGTCGCTCACAAACATGTGTATCATTATAATCTCCGTCGAATTGCTGCCCACAGAAATGTATTTTAACTACAAATAGAAATGGGTTTGTCGCTATTTTGAAAGAAAAAATTAATCACGAGATACTTACTTACCATTGTATTATTCATCAGGAAGCACTATGTGCGCAGACATTTCCTGAAGAAATTTGCAAAGTAATGGAATTGGTGATTAAGATTATCAACTCCATTGTAGCTAAAGCTCTTTACCATCGCCAATTTAAAGAATTTCTAATTG
>PVKE010043542.1:0-13346 GCA_004027555.1 Craseonycteris thonglongyai | reverse complement strand
TAAATTTCTGCAGCGATTTCGTGATTTATTGCCTGAGATTATAGATTTTCTTCACGAACAAGATGGAAACTGAAAATTTAAATGATGAAACTTGGCTTAGTGACTTAGCATTTCTTACCGATTTTACTTCAATATTAAGTCATTTAAATTTAGAATTACAAGGTAAAAATAAAACAGTAATTGATATGATCAGCTGCATGACGCATATAAAACAAAATTTATTTTGTTAATAGAAGATCTGCAACCAAATAAATTGAATCATTTTCCAAATATGGTGGATAACCTACAAAAACATAAAAATATTAATTATAAGATCGACAAATACGTCGCGGAAATCCAAAAAGTAATTGAAGATTTTGAGGTAAGATTCCAGAATTTTGAAAAAATTAAAGAAATTGTGGAATTTATATCTTTTCCTTTTAAAAAAGATTTAAGTGTGAAACGCATTAGCCAAAAAATTTCAGACATATTTAATATGGATCAAAAGGCATTAGAAAATGAAATTATAATTTTACAAACTGACTTAATCTTACAAACCAGAAAATTTGAAGAAGATTTTTGGAAATATGTCAACCGAGAAAAATATCCCAGTATCACCAAATGTAGCAAATATATCTATTCTTGTTTCGGATCTACATACCTATGCGAATCGGCATTTTTGTACTTGAAGCTAACGAAGACTAAACAATGTTCTGTCCTGACTGATTACCATACTAAAGACTCATTATTATTATCTTTGTCAGGATATACACCTAATTATGATTCCTTGGTTAGAGACATGCAAACTCAGTCTTCCCATTAATGTTAAGGCAACAAAATAAATTCTAAATCTGTCTTTATCTGTAGCTACTTTGAATTAATAAATATTGTTCATAATTATCCATGTTCTTTTAATTCCCCTGGATGTGAGTTTTTTGGCCCTTTAAATAATTATTGTTGTTGTTTTTTACGTAGGTAGATAAGCCGTATATCTATATTTCAGCATGAGGTGTACTCAGCGAGCTATTGATAGATTAGCAAAAAGTAAGTCATATTATTCTTTCATGATAAATTTTCCTGGCCCCCAAAAAAACACGAAAGTGATATATTGAAATCAAATTATCAGCCATACTGTGCGTTTTTATAACAATTTTTTCATATTTACGAACAAATAGTACAACTTATACATTGCAGTTGATAAAAAAATTAAATTGCATTTTAAGTTAGTAAAAATCTATCTTGAAAAAGTGTCGGAAAATTGAATTTTTTTGGTACCGCATGTACGGAATGCTGCTATCAAAAGTTGGGTCTGGAAATTTATTTTCTTCATGAGCCTATATCTCAAAAACTTAATAAGTGATTTAAAAAATAAAAAATAGTTTTGAACATATATTTTACTTATCTACCCATACCTCGCTGAATGCACCTTATACTGAAACACAGTGTATAAACATAGTATGCATTTCACACCCCTTCTTCCCCCTTAGACTACCCCTATGACAGGCCAATTGCAACACACTTTTAAGATAAAAAGTAGATCTTATATACAGAAAAGTTGGCCACCCCTGTTATACAGCACTGTTTTACTCATAGCCCCAAGCACTGTGCTTCTCACAGCTCAGTGACTATTCGCTAACGGAAAGACAGTGGTGGCAGTCTTCAAATACTGTCACGGAAGATTAATTCTGGGAGGTTTGCAGGGTGTCAGTCTGTCTCCAGTCTGCTCTGAAACTATAAGGTTGGTAAAACCAACCCTCTCTGATATGGAGTTTTCAATTCTTAGTCTCCTATTGAAAACCTGGTTGTCAAATATATTTATGTCTCACTGACTCTTTAGCATTGAGGCTTATTTGCCATGCTGTTTATTAGATAATAAAATTAAATATTAGAAAAACTTTTCTCTCAGGAAATTTTATTTTCTAATTCCCCTACAATTGCCTTATAGTTAGAGTTTTTGTATTCTAAAAGTTGTATCAATGGCAAGTAATTTTGGAAAGTCATGCCACTCTACGCCATGTTCAAACACCTTAACCCCATGGCCCATTTAGGGCAGTACTACAAAGCTGATAACTCATAAGCTCAATAGTCGCTTTAACCGGTTGTCACACTCCACCACGTATTCATCACATAGCAGATATGTATTGTTTGCCATAGATGGCTTAAGTATAGAGTGTGGATGGAAAGAGCAAAAACTCATTCTCGTTGAAGACAAAAAAATTAGTGAATTTTCATTAAATGTTCACTGAATGCATCAATGCATTGGTAGATCTTGGAATAGAGAAAAACTCAAAAGTGGCAAAATAATTAATAAAAGTATTTTTTCTTTTTAATAAGAAAATAATGCTGTAGATATTTGTAGTAAATTGGAAGCATACTTTAACAGAAAGAAAACTGATAAACCTTGGGAAAGTTATTTTACAAAACTATCTATTTTGTTTATTTTACATCCTCTACAATAATGGATTTTGCTAGCTGGAGAATTTTACTAAGGCATCTTTCTTCTTCAAATATGCTAATATTCCTCTAATCACAATATTCAATCCAAATGTGTGATCATAACCTAGCAAACATTCCAAATTAAGATGCTAAACATCATCCCAGTTCCATTATCCTTTAGTTCTCTACATTGGTCTGATTTTTCTCCACGTCAGGACCTATGAGAAGATCTGACATGAGATGGGTAAGGCAAGGTGGGTGCACACAAGTCAGCTTGTCTGTCTTGTGAGCATGCTTTGCAGGCCTGCACAGCTTGGTGGGTGTTAGACAATTACCTGTCAGGCAGTACTTTCAGTGTTCAGTGAAGCACATCTGAGCCACTTTGTAATATGAAAACAAATGATCCACTGGCAAATAAACCCAGAAAATCAAATAAACCAAATCTGGCAGTACACTGTAAGTGCCTCAGCTAGAAAAGACAGCACAGCATGTCATATTGATTTTAATTAGCAGGTAGAGTAGACTGAAGAACAAAAGAAAATTTCCTTTCAACCTTCATAACAAATAACAATGCTTTATAAATAAAAGGTTTTGGTAGAGTAAGATATGTTCCTGTTTTGGGAGGCCTGGTCTAAGGCATATAATCTAAATCCAAATTCATTCTCTTTCTCTTTCTGTCTCTCTCTGTCTCTCTCTGTCTCTCTCTCTCTCCTAATCTAGCTAGTTTGATTATGAAGTTGTGCACAAGCAAGGGGGCTTGAAAGAGATAGTACAGTGTATCTGGATACTGTAGGTTGAATTCTGTATGTCTCAAAATTCATATGATGAAATACTAACCCTAGCACCTCAGAATGTGACTGTATTTACAGGTAAGGACTTTAAAGAGGTAACTAAGGTAAAATGAGGTCATTAGGGTGGACCCTAATCCAACATGACTGGTATCCTCCTAAGAGGAGGAAATTTGGCACAGACACATATAGAAGGAAGATGATGTGATAACACAATGAAAACAATCATATGCAAATCAAAGTGAGGATCCTGGATTAGACTCTTCTCTGACAGCTCTTAGAAGAAACCAATCCTGCTGACCCATTGATCTTGGACTTTTAGCCTTTGGAAGTGTGAGAAAATAAATTTCTGTTTAAGCCACCCAGTTTGAAATATCTTTTAACAGTATTCCTAGCAAACTCATACTCTGGGTTTCTGCACAATTAATTCTTTATCTATCTATAGAAAGTCTCGACAGTTTTTCCAAATGAGATGGTTTCAATTTGGGGATCAAAGCACTAATTTTTGCCATAGAGAATACTTTATATTCTGGTGCCTATTTTGAGCCATTGAAAGCAAATTTGCAAGCAAGGTATGTGATTGGCTTTCTGAATATTATACAGACTCAGGTTTAATATACCTTTGAAAAAAAATCTGGAAATTTAAACTTGCCAATAACTAAAAAAGAGCATGTATCCACATAGATGACAACTAAATCTACTACTAGAAAAATATCCAAATGAGAAGTGATTACTGTGGCAGGTTAAAGATGGCTGCAAATTCTTGCTTACCCCTGTTACTCAAAGGTGGAGATTATTTCTCTACTCACTACACCTGTCTCTGCCAACTGAATATAATGACAGTGGCATTATGCCAGTTCCAATCTAATCTTTTTGGGTTTTTTTTAGATTTATTTATTGTTTTTGACAGAGACAGAGAGAGACAGAGAGAAGGGGGAGAGCCCAGAGCAGTCTCCATGGCTGTACGTCATCAGTTTTTGCCGAGGTTTCATTCCACACAGGTGGGTGGGGGCTGCGCAGGGCAGGAACTGGGTTGGGGGCCTCCTGCTTGGGAGGCATGCTCCCTTTAGCCAGGGGCCAAACTGGGGGTTGGGGTGGGGAGGGTGAGAACGAAGCTAGAGGCCTCCTGCAAGGCGAGCAGCCCCCACCCCCACCTCCCAGTTCAGCATATGAGCACACACAGGGCAGGGCCAGGATTCAATCCTCAGTCCCCAGGGCTGGAAAGCGAGCACTTAATCTGCTGAGCCATCCCGGCTTCCCCCCAGTCTAATCTTTAATAAGATTGATGGCTTCTGCTTCCTCCTCTCTAGATGGGAGTCAACACATAAGAAGAACAACTACCCTGAGATTGCCATGTTGTGAGAAGCCCATACTAGCTACACAGAATGAGAGAATGGCCACATGGAGAAACACTGAGTCACTGAACATGTGAGAGAAGTCCTCCTAGTTCTTCTAGCCAGCAAAGCCATCATCTAAGACTAAGGGAGTGAGAGACCTCAGCCAACTGCAAGAACAAAAGCTACATATCTATGGTTTTAGTTAAGCAATCTCAGCTAGTGCGCAGCTGTTTGAGGCCCCTGACACTCTCATGTTTCTGACCCTCAGACTTGTGAGCAAAATAAAATGATTGTTGGTTTTAGGCACTTAATTTTGGGGTAGATTGTTATGTAGAAATACATCTGTGTAGGTAACTGAAGCAGTCTTAACTAAGCTATTGAGACTTCATACAGATGTATTTAGGGACATGGATTTTATGCCATGCATTCAAAAGAATATAAATAGTTTTGGATCAGAGAGGAAGAAAGCCTCTGCCAAGTCCAATAAATGTTGACAAATTATGAACTCCAAATAAGTGTGAATTTTTAATTTACTCAGTTTCACTCTTGAGTCCTGCAGTGTTAAATATAACTTTCAGGAATACAGTGTTCCTCTATAAGCATTACAGCTCTTCCATCAACTTGGCAGCTTCTGTACGGGAAGTAATTAATGGATCCCTTTTTGGTCATGACCACAGTCTTTGGCCCTGGAGGGCAGCTTAGAGATTAGCTTGTTCAACTTTCTTATTTTACACAGTAGACATGAAGGCTCAGAGAATTTAAATAACTTACTCATGTCATAAGACCAATATTTGACTTGGGCAAGATCTCTGATCTCCTGACAACGAGAGCAGTGCATGCGTTCTGCAAGACCATTTAATGGAATTCCTAAATTAATGGTGATTCTTTTAGTAATTTGCATATTTTTAAAAATTCAGTAAATTTAACATTAGATCTACTAAGATATTCACCTTTGTCTTGCAGTACCTGATTTTAATATATACAGATATATGTATATACACAGATATTTTCTTTTGTGTGTGTATGTATGTGTGTGTGTGTATATATATATATATATATAACAAAGGCAAGCATGCTAATTGTTCTAATCATATGGAAATTCAGTCTGTGCATACTATACAAGTGTTATGAAGTAGGATACAAATCAGTGAGTGTTTCTGGAAAGAGTATGATTTTATGGGTATTAGTAAAATATCAGCATATTAAAACCTGGTTGTATCATGAATTATAGGATGGGGAGGGAACGCTTTCTCAGTTTAAACCCAATCTGTGGAAGCAGTCAGCCACATACTAGCAAATGCGCTGAGTTCCATGGTGTGACGCTGACTAGAGCTCTGCCGATAAGTACCTTGCTGTGATGTGAGCCACTAGGGATCTCCGTGCAGACAGATTGAAATTGCTTCCATTTTACAGTGACTACAAAAGAACAAAAGCATAATTAAACACAGATTAAGTTAATTATTGCATAAATCCCTCATTGGAATATGAACCTATTCCTTTCTACCAAACCAATAAACATAACACTGGTATTAGAGTATAAAGATGGAGATAATACCATTCTCTTTATCTTGGTTCACCTCTGTCATGATAACGAAGCAAACATGTAATAGCAGTGGCTGGTGTTCATTAATAAGAGGGTCGGCCAGCTACATCAAGAGTCAGATTGCTCTATGTGTTTAGCTATACCATCTTTCCCACAAAATCTTTTCAGACTGATCTTTCCTCTAAAGGCCATCAGTGCAAGGTAATCTGGGGTTTCATGTTGCAAAGGTCTTGGATGGCAAATGTTATGTTTGTGTTCTTCAGTAATTATATTTGACTGAAAACACATTGTAACTGGCTCTGCACTCAGAGTAAGAACTCCCCAAGGCCAAAGTCAACACCTCAGGAAGACTGTTCAATTTGAGCACTTGGCGAGCAGCTCGAACTTGTACTCATCTGCCTTTTTCATATTAAGTACATTTTTTTTCCCCACAGATACAATGAAGTGTTTTCTATCTATCTTTAGTAAAGTTAAGTGCTTGGACCTTTATTTGATGATTTTTTTTTTTTTCTATTAGAGAGCTTTGTATGAGTGTTTTGTATAAACAGCTGCCTAGTAAAATTTAGGAGTAACTCAAATCTGGGTCAATTCCCAGAGAAAGTTTAAAATGAAAAAAGTAATTCTAATTCTAATAATAGTTGGCCATTGCTTCCATCCCTTAGGAAAAACTAGCTTTGATTGATATTTTATATAATTGAAAGAGAACAAGAAAATTTAAAAACAATAAAGAAACAGAGAAAGAGAAAAAGCAAAGGAAACAAGACAGAGAATTTATAAATAAATATACTTTTATTAGAGTTTAACTATGCTCATTTTCCCTTTGTCAGCTTCTTCATTACTGCCAAAATCTTTCTCCATCTTATTTTTTCCATAAACCAGAATTGGTAAAGCAACACAATAGGAGGGCCTGGACAGATGAAAACATATTCCTCCTTATCTAAATTCATACTCAACATTCTAACAGCTGGGTTCCTACTAACTGACCAAACAAATAATGGCCTCCTAATCTTTTATTTGTTTTTATTCAGACAGGGGATAGAAGGCAGCTTTCTAGAAACCAGTTATGGATATAAAAATCAACAAATGTCAGAGTAGGAAAAATTCCAAATGGTATTGTCTCTTCATCCATGAACCAATACAAACACTACAGGAAAGTCACTTTATCAGGCTATTGCCATTTTTACAGAAGAATTTTATGTCAAATGATGTCCTCTGTTCTTTGGTACTTGTTTAAGGTAGGGGAGTTGACATAAGTAAAAACTGTAGATCTTTCACCAACAGACTTAGGTGTCTTTCAGGTCCCAAGCAAATAATGTAGTGATTTTCTTAGTCTCCATGGGCTAATTTCTGCATAGTATTCCTGTACATTTCCCAAACACTAGGCTTGTATGTTTCTAGACAAATAAGAACAACAAAAGAAGACAACAGCAGGGTGTCTGGTACATATGTTCAGTGATTCTGCATATAGAGAGTAGCTGTAATCATTGAATTCGATGGGTTTCTTCCTACTCGCTCAGACAACTGGACTGAGGCAGATAGCTCTGCCATTTCTTCATCTCTATATATAGTCTTTCTCTTCTACTATACCTGTCTTCCTATTGAGCTATTCTCAATCTATAAAAATCTTATCCCTTCAATGTCTATCTTAATTACAAAGTTTGTTTGTTTTTTTAATTATGAAGGGCAGAAATCAATTCTCCCTCCTCTGAATTTGTACAATTCTTACAATAGAAATGATGAAAATAAAATAAAATAAAATGTTCAAGAAGAACATAAAACCTAGAAGCCAAACATCAATACATTTTAATGTATAAAAATCTAAAACTTCTCTATAACACACACGACAAAGCATTATTATTCATTTCTTTTTATGAATTTGTAAAAATTACTAAGAAACCTGAAGAACTCAATATAAAATCATGCAAAGACATGAAAAAGTTTACAAGAAAAGAAATAGCTGTGATAAACAAAATATGAAAATATACTTAATTTCACTTATAAAAAAGATATGTCAAAATGAACCGTTGTTTTTATTTGCCATCTTAGTCAAAACTATTAGTTGATCATTTCCAGTTTTTTTCTGTACCTTTAGGCAACATGTTAAGGCTAGAAGCACAGTTCTTGGAGCTAGATTGCCCAAGTTCATACTCTGGTTCCATTATTTGTTAGTCCCATGATGTTGGCTATCGCCTCAGTTCCTATCATATTTATAAAATTTGAGTAATGACATATTATCTAATAATACCTAACTTGTATGGTCAATGTGAGGACTAGATGAGTTAATACATGTTAAATATTGTAAATACTAAATGCCTGATACAGAGTACTGTGGAAGGTTAGTTACTGCTGTTCACTTTGGGGGACAAAATTCACATAACATATGTGCAGAGGACAATTTAGCAATATTCACCAAAATTTTAAATGCTAACCTCCTTCAGTTCAACAACTAAACTTGTAAAAACTTATCATGTAGATTTGATAGAAACACAATAATGAGGTATATGTGTAAGGATATTAATTGTAGCTTTCTTACTGTTAGAGCAAATAAACAAAAATAAATGTTTTATTCATGGGGGTTGTTTAAATAAGAAATTTTATATAGTGGAATGTTATTCAGAATGAAGCTTTTAAAAATGTGATAGTACTATTGGTGATATCTGAAGACTCTTAAGCAGTGTTATTAAATGAAATAGTTAATGTTTGCCTCTTCAGGACACGTGCATGTTTACTTTTGTATAAATAAAGGATATATGCGAGCATAGTAAAATGTGCTTATTTTTATCTGAAAAAAATAAACAGCAAATTAACCACTGCCACATTTGCAGACAAGGACTAAGAAGGTGATGGAGATTTTTTTATTTTCCATTATTTTATAGACCTTTCTTAAATAACTAAATTTTCTAATAAAAAATGGTTAATAATTTTACTTAATTTAAAATCACTAAGGTTATCTGGCAGAAGAAATTATAGGCTGTTTTTATTTTATTTTTAATAGTATTATATCTTAAAAATATTTTTAAATCGAAAAGAAATCTACCAGAATAACTTAAATTATAAATTTTAAAAATGTATTCTATGGGAGTACCACATTTATTATTCTCTCTTAAAAACATAAAAAATATTCATTTCACTTTCAATATTCATAGGCTAAGAATATATTATATATAAAAAGCAGTATACTGAATTACATGTACACTTTGATTACAACTAAAAGGAATATTCATGTTAGGAAATACCAGAGGAATATATGCAAAGTACAAATTATTATACTGGAGTAGTCTTATTTTCTTCAAAAATTTTATCATGAAAATATAAGAAAAATGAAAAAGAATTGGTGGTTATATGTGCATACACTTTTATTGGAATGTGTGCATTTTGTAGAAGAGATGTATGTAATTCCAATGGAAGGTATTCTGAAACCCTGAATGCTGTGTGAATCAAACCCCACCAATAATTCTTTCCTTCTTGAATTTTGGGAACACAAGTCTACGTTTTTCACGAGAGAAGCTTGGCAGGAGCCAACCTAACCACTTAAGGAAGTCTAAGTAAGCTTCTGCCTCCAGGCCTAGAAGAGTTCCTCAATAAATCTGGAGAGAACTAAAGAGACAGCTAGATTTCCCCTGAGGTAAATAAATACCAGTTTTAAGGAGAAAACTGTTAAGAAAAGCTAAAAAGGGGTCGGGGTGCCTTTAAGTCAATATTGCAGCATTGTTTTCACAACACTGAGTTAGAAAGACTCAAGTAGAATCCTTACAATATCTTTTAAGATCCTTAGAAATAAAATACCCAATGCATTACTATGTCTTACTTCCTAGATGCTTTAGCCTCTCCAAGCTGCTCCACTCACATTTCTATGATGTGGCAATGAATCAGACAGTGGGTTATGAGATAGATCTGGAAAGGTCAAAAGGAATAGTCAGAATAGCACTATCTGGTCAAATTACAATTAGGAGAATTTCCCAGTATAAGTATCAAACTGGTTAAATATATCTGTCCCTTAATTTCTCTCATTTTGAGTTGCTTCAGCTATAAATGACATTAGATTAGATTAGATTAGATTAGATTAGATTAGATTAGATTAGATAAAGGCGAAAATCACTGATAACTCTAAAATCTATTGATTTTATGGCTAAGTGGTGCCAGTTTTACATAAAATCTGTCCAAACCCAGAAGAGTTCTTTAGGTAACTTTACACATGTCCCAGTGAAGGTCGATTTTTTTTTTTTTAATCGGAATATTCAGAAGTCTGATATTCTCTCTTTTAAATGCCATACTTCCTCCATCTATGGCTATATGGCTTAATTTATTAAATATTGAGGCTAAATAGATTCTATTCTTTGCATGACAGGTGATTAAAAAAGTCTCACTGGTTAAAAGAGATAACAACCAAAAAGGAAAAGAAATATAAAGCTTATTTTTTATGGACTCCTTCTGAGTGTGTCCCAGGACTGATACCAAGTGGTTACAGTGGCTGCTTTTATTTGCATTGGAAGTCTAAGTCTATCTTCAGTGGGAGACTTCCAAGGGAGTCTATGTTAGAGTAAGTTTCTTGAAGTGGTTCTTAAGATTTAAGTGAGATTAAAGACTTTGAGTGAGATTTAATCAGGGCTAAAATAATCAGGACATTGCAGAGCCAGACAGAAAAACTGCAAAAATCTAATGATTATAAATAATTGAAGCTGTCACCCCGAAACAGATAAATGTCATCTCTCACCTTCTCACTCTGACCTCAGCAGAAAGCCATGACACCCTTGCCAACGTCAGGTGCACTTCTAATTCTTTTGCTATCAAGAGCATTTACCAGCTAGCTCTTTGAAAATGTGAGGATAAATCTCAGGCCTAAAAATGATAAACACTCAAACTAATGCCAAGCCTGACCCTCTTGTAACCCCAAGGTGTCTGTGCCAACTCCACTGCCCTGTCAGTCTCAATTTGAAAGAGTTACCTTCACTCTCTTACCTAAATAGTGGATAAAATATAATTTGGAGGATCCTTTCCTAGTTAAGTAAAATAAGTTCTCTTAGTTCATCTGAAAGAAGGTTGAAATAAAATAATAATAATAATTGAATATAAAGGATACTCGTAAAACAACTACAACCTCACAAACATAAGGGTGATGTTACAACTCACAGATTCTAAACTGCACTCATATAACTTTTAATCCTGATGCCAACTTGTTATTTAAAGTTTATCTGGAAAGAACATTGAAGAATGGTTGCCACCTTTTCATAGTGAATTATTTGGGCTTCTAACATGTATAGCTCTAATAACATTTCCCACACAACTTAAAACCTATACAATCCCTGTTGTTTATCTCTGCACACAAATTCCACATTCTACTCCTTCTCATTCTCCAGGTTTGGAAATAAGAAACTGATTGCTACACATAGTACCAGAAATGACTTCTCCTTAATTTAATTTCTCCTGCCACTAACCTTGAGTACTCTCCCTTCATCCTTCTCAGTGATATTATAGGGCAGGGGTGTCAAACTCAATTAAAACACGGGCCATTTGGTGCAACAGGCAAGATTCATGCGGGCCACATCACATTTACAAATGTCTCTGGAACTGAGTCAGCGTGTTTATATACGCCCACAGGCCCCCAGGAAAGGCACTGGGCCACGTGTATACTCATCTTCAGTAGTTAAAGGGTTAACGAGGGAATTGTGTGTACAGCATCGCCTCCATCTCCCTTAAGCACTATTTTCTTCACAGCAATTTTTTCTATTTTCATTTTATTTCAGAGCATTGTGGGCCACAAAAAATTACCTCGGGGGCCGCATGCGGTCCACAGGCCACCAGTTTGACACCCCTGTTCTAGGGCATCAGTTCTCAGGAAGCCTGAACTTGGCTCCACTTCAGTTTGTCTTCTGATTGCCTGAGGCACCTTCACAAGGAAGTTCTACTTTTTTATCGATTATTCTAAAATGGTGTGTTAGTTCCTTAGGGCTGCCGTAACAAAAGCACAATGGCTTTATATAAAACTGGGTGGTTTAAAATAACAAAAATTGATTTTCTCACAATACTAGAGGCTACGAGTCTGAAATCAAGAGGTCAGGTCATGTTTTCTCTGAAGGCTCTGGGAGGGGGTCTTTTCTCGTCCCTTAGCTTCTGCCCATCAAAAAGTGGCATTGCATAGTTTATAGCTGTAGCAATCCAAACTCTGACTCTGCTTTCCCATGTTCTTCTCTGTTGGTCTGTCCATCTTTGGATTCAAATCCCCCGTTTTTATACGGACATCAGCCATAGGACTAAGGCCTACCTTAATCCAGTATGATCTCATCTTAACATGATTACACATGCAAAAACCCTATTTCTGAATAAGGTCACATTCTGAGGTTTCAGATGGACACGATTTTTTAAGGGACACTATTCAACCCAGTGCAGATAGCATATGGACCTGGCATCACTAGCTTGTTGCCTTAATTGAGGATTCAGCTTTGTCTCTGTGTGTCACCTGCATAGTAACATCCCTCCAAAGGTGACTAGTAGCAGGCAGCTTCCTTTAGATTTCTCTAAAAGACAGTCTGTTTACCATATTACATCACATCAGATTTACACTATCTCAGATATAGCTGAAACATATAAAAGTAATAACATACATATTTTATACCCAGATAAATATATAATCATTCATTTATATAACTTTGTATTTTAATGGTACAAGACCATAAATAACTATAGATCAGTTTTTAACTTTGCCATGGGTTTATTTGTGATTGAGATATATATCATAAAATTGACATTTTTTCCAAGTGAAAGAGCTCCAAAATCTGAGGTCCACTAAAGCTGCTTTTATTTCCAATGATAAGACAAGGAAACAATTTTAACATCTGGTGCTATAATCATAAGTGAAAAGTTTTTTAAACTAAAATGATGAGCCTACTGCTCCATGGAAGATAATACTCTTTTCGTAGCTGAGAAAATCATTGTACTTCACTTTTGTAAAAATAAATAAAAATACAAGTGAAAGGTTTATGATTCCATGGGACTTTATATAATAAAAAATTATGGTTTAGAATTCAAATAAATTAACATAGTAGAACTGCTGCCAAGAAATAGACAGCAATAGATAGAATATGATGCTACTCTACAGAACTATAGAATAAATGGAGAAATTGACAATAATCTGGTCTATGTTCATAAGATATTTTAGAGATTTATTTTTATTGGTTTTTGACAGACAGAGAGACAGATAGAGAGAGACAGAGAGAAGGGGGAGGGCCCAGAGCAGTCTCCATAGTTGACAGCATTAGTTTTCCA
>PVKE010043541.1:0-13343 GCA_004027555.1 Craseonycteris thonglongyai | reverse complement strand
ATTTTTTTTTTTAAAGTCTTTCAAAAAACGTATCTCCTTTCTTCTGAACCAGTTCTATAAATTTGAAAAAGGACTGTGATCAGACATAGAGCATTAAAAATATATATTAACTATTATGCTAAAGAATTATTGACATAGAGGCTGAGGATATTACACCAGATTTGTAATTTGATAATGAAATGAATTTACTTTTCTGAATTAATTGTGAATATTAACTTAATTGGTAAATATTATACATGTAAAAATAAATAAAAAATTTATATTAAAAACAAACATCACACATTTCTAAACAAAAACATAAATTTTATTATTTAATTTAATTTAATTTTTCTTTAACAGGGAAGGGAGGCAAAGAGGTAGGGGCAAGGTCAGGGAAGTAAAGCAGAGTATCTTTTATTATGTGAGTAAGTTATATTCATAAATGGATTGTGTTATGAAACAATCTGGGTCCATGTAATCTATTGTTCAGTCTCTCGGTCTAGAAATAAATTGTGATCCAAATAATCAAAATTATTAGACTGTTTTTAATACCATTAGATAATCATTTTTATTGGAAATATACAACCCAGTATTCATGGACACAGTCAATGTTAACTTTTAGAAAATAAATCATATAGAAAGTTTAATGAAATAAAAACTCATCAATCTTTCAAAAGAACCTTGAATCTTTCATACCATTATACAAGTTGTGGTTTGATTTTGCTTGATCCTTTTATGGTGGTATTTGAGGCAATGTTTCCCAGAGCTAATTTCTTTTCACAGTAGGAGAAAACAAAGTTATAAGAACAGGTTGCATGTAATCATATTTCCTATTTCTTGAGATAAGTTGACTAACATACTGAACTCAGAAACACTTAGAATGTCCCCAGTAATCATCCTTCTATCTCACTATGATGGCAGTTAGCATCAGTGTTAGTGTTAGAAGATGACAGGAATAATCCATCACTTCATGTCCTGATTGCAAAGAAGACAGGCCAGGTATAAAAGGGAAGAATGCAGAGTTAAGAAATAAGTGACAAGAATGAGAAGGATTGTGGAGCCCCATCAGGGTAAAGGGACCCACTTTAAGAGATGCTATCAGAATTATTGTCCCACTCAAGGAAGGTGTGATGCTAGGGACTTAATCCAAAGAAAGCCATGGAGAAATCAGTTCAGTCCTAGGCACTCAGTAGTCATTGTAGAGAACCAAGGCATCCTGACTGGAGAATATTTGGAAATGGCTTTCAGACCCATGGTGGTGTAAAGTGAATCAGGATTATTGGATAAAACTGTGGGGGTGGGGGCGGGGAGTGGGGATGGGATCAAACAAACAAAAAGTGCTGGAAAAAAAGGGATACAGAATGCAGCTCTTGGGAAACAGACACAATAGGAATGAAACAAGCTGTGATGTGGTAGTGGTAGTTATTGTGGGAAAGGGAAACATATATTCCATTAGTACAAAAGCTACAGACAAAAGACGACCCAGTAGGAGGCCTAGTCTTTCCCCAGAATTATTCATAGTGCCTGTCACCCCATTATATGAAGTTCTTTTCTGGGACTTTGGAGACCTGAATAAGCTTTTGAAACTTTGCTGATTTTCAGAAAGACAGCTTCTATGCCATTGTACTTCTGGTTTATTGTCTTCCCAGGAGAGAGAGTGAAAAAGAAAAAGGTTTTTACAATTACCCCTATTAGTTATTTCTCAATGCATTGCCTAATTGTTTGACAAAGTCTATTGATTCTATATTTACAGCATGTTTTTGTTTCTGTTTTGTTCTTTCTTCTCATCTAAATGCTACTTTCATTTCCAATTTGGTATCTTAATTTCATCTCTTTTTTTGCCAAACTGATCTTCATTCCTCTAAAATATTTCATTCTAATTTATTCTGCATGGTATTACCTGTATCAGAATTATCTTCCTGAAACACTGCTCAAACCACATAACTTTCCTGGTCAAACTCATCTGATAATTATCCACTGTAGAGAAAAAGGTCCTTGGATATGGAGACCTGAATATCCCACAAAAATGTCTGTACTTACATCTTTTAATCCTTCAATTAAACAGCGTTCCTTGTTCTTAGATTATACTTTTCCTTCACCATCCCTCCATTGTTTTCTTACAAAATCTCATCCATTCTCCTGTGAGTCATACTAAATTCTTGCCATCTTTAGTCAGAACTCTCAGATCACCTGGTATCAACACTCTCTTCTCTTGCTCCCAAAGCACACTGCTTAGATATTTATCATATTATGGATTATAACAATTTACCATACATTGAAGTACCTGTCTTGCTTTGTAGATAAAAAAACTACTCACAAATAAGAGAAGCCGGCCATCAGGTTCTGCATAAATTCCTGGGCAAAAAGTGAATGATTTTACGGGATGGGTGAGGACCTTGAAGGAACAAGAATAAAATAGTGATGATAATATAATTGGAGATAGAACTGTGTATGAACTTCTTAAAATGGGTCAAGGTCAAGTGAATAGTTGTATTTCATTTGAATATGTATTTAAAAAAAACCTCTGATGTAGAAAAGGTTCTTTATTTACTGGTTATAGTATAATGCTTTATAGATAATGATCAGCCTGTCTCCAAGTAACTTCCTGTTTTTTTAATGGGTTCTTGAGAAAAGTGATCCTAGTGGTAGAAATGAAGGTCATCTATATCTTCTCAACAAATTGGACTCTCCCTTACAAAGACAAATACCACTTTCACCATTACTGAGTAACAAGTTTACCATCTTCAAAAAAACAATTCTTGATCTCCAGAATGGTTCTATAAATTAAAGGGACTTGCAAGTGATGTGGTGTCCAACTGATTACACTGAATTTGTTACATTAACAAGAGAAATGTATTGGAAGAGAAACTTTCCTGAAATTGGTTTTGATTTCTCTGTTCTTCATGCTTCTGCTGCTATCATAGGCTCAGTAGTGCTGTCTTCATGTGCTTTGGTTTATCTCACGCCATTGTTACTAAGAATCACAATTCATTTGAAAGGAAAGATTATCATAAGGGTCACTGTTCTTTAACCCGGAAGCAATTAACCAAACAGAACAGTGAAGTGTCCATTTGAGGCTAACATTCTAACTGGGAGAAGAGAACTTTTGGAATAAGAGTACTCATAAGATTCAATGGGTATTATGAAATAACAATCAATATACGTGTAGTGCTGTTTCATGTAAATCTCATAGTCAATATTCACTGGTCCATCCAGAAGTCAAAAGTAGAGGTTGTGTATAAGTGTGTGTTATGTCCTGAGGATGTGCATATCACAGATCTTATGGTCACACCTAATGTCTTAAAATATTGGCTTCTTATCTTTATATCTTCTCTTTCCGCTAATTTTTTTTAAGATTTTATTTTTATTGTTTTTGACAGAGAGAGAGATACAGAGACAGAGACAGAGAGAAGGGGGAGGGCCCAGAACAGTCTCCATAGTTGCACATCATTTGTTTTTTCACATAGTTTCATTCCACAGGTGGGAGTGAGGCTACACAGGGCAGGAACTGTGTCGGGGTCTGGTGAGAACTGAACTGGGGGCACTCTTCAGTTCAGCATATGGGTTCACATGGGTCGGGGCCAGGATTTGATCCTTGGTCCCTGGGGCTGCAAAGTGAGCGCTTAACCCACTGAGCCATCCCAGCTTCCCATCTTTCTGCTAATTTTAAAGTTGCATTATATGTAATCATGGATTCATTGAACTGGAATCTGTAAATACCTTCTAATATTTATGAGTGTTTCATGACATAGAAAATATGGTAAAATAAGTAAAGAAGAGAGGTTATAGCATGGGTGGGGTGATAGGTAGGATAATGTTTAGTGTCACAAAATAGGAAAAAAGAGAAAAAGATGAAAATTGTATAAATGGAAAGAATATGTTTTATTAGCTATTCAAGGGTTTTCATGTAATGGACATATATTTTGTTTCATGCTCAACTTCTCTTTTCCAATCTTTTTATAAAAACTGTGTATTTAATATTTTGCTGAGATGTAGTTCATATACAATCAAATTCATACATTAAATTGTACATTAAATCAGTTTTGAAATTAGTATGCAACCATGTAATCACCACCTCTGTCAAGATATGAAACATTTTTTTCATCATACCAGAAGTTTCCCTCATGCCCCTTTTGAGTAAATCTCTCCCTTCCCTTGTGTCCTACCACTGTTAAGCAATCATTCAGTGATTTAAATATTCTTAGCCTTATTATATATGTAATCATACAGCAAATATTTCTTTGTATTTTGCTTTCTTTGTTCAAAATTAAGTACTTAAGATCTATTGTTTTGTTTTGTTTTGCTGAGTATTAATTCCCTGTGTAAATATACTATAGTTTATCAGTTCTTGTATTGATGGTCTTCTGGGTTGTTTCCAGATTTAGGAATTGTGAGTAAAATTGCTGTACAAAACACAGATATTAGTTTCTCTTGGGTAAATACCTAGAAGTAGAACTTATATCAATACTTCACTCTTCTTTGAGGACTTACTCATCTCCTAAATCATGTAGTCTTGGTTTCAAGATATGCCAATGGATTAGCATTTGAATCTCCCCTAGAAGAATGTAACACTTGACAAAAGTGTCTTAAAAGCAGAAAGTAGTTGGCAGTGAATCCTTCTAATGGCATGTAATGAAGAGGTAATATTATTAAGTATTATACTATAGCTTCATAATATGTTTTAACATCTATCAGTGTTAGTCTGACATTACTGTTCTTTTGGGGGGCAGCATTTTGACAAGTATACTTTTGCCTGATTTTTTAACTATAAACTTTATTTATTTATTTTTTAAATATGCATTTTATTGTTTTTGAAAAGGTAAGAGAGAGAGATAGAGAGAAAGAAAGAAGGGCCCAGAGCAGTCTCCATAATTGTACATCATTTGTTGTGACATAATTTCATTCCACACAGGTAAATGTGTAGCTGTGAGGGGCAGAACCAGACTGGGGGCCTCCCTCATGGGAAGTAATAACCTTCACCATCACAGTTCAGCATATGGGTTTGCAAAGGCTCCCCAGACCTTGCAGTTGCAAGGCAAGCACTCAGCCTGTTGAGCTATCATGGCATCCCCTAAAATACAAACTTTAGAATCAGCCAATTTAGTTAAAAGAGAAAATTTGGTGGTATATTATAAGGATTACATTGAATTGTTAGATTGAATTTGAGACAATTGACCTACGATTAGGTATCCCTATCCCAAAATAGGCAAGCTCTCTTTTCCGGCATTCATTTCCATTTGGAAGTTGTATTGATGTAGATAATCACCATTACTATTATTAAGTTTCTTTTTCTGTATGTGTGCAAATTAGCCAGAGTTGGTCTCTGTCACCTTTAGTAAAACTACTTTAGCTGACACAACACATAAGGTAAAAGAAATTTCTACTAATCTGGGAAGATGTTAACATGATTTATTATGAATGAATAAAGTCAACAATTTTTTACTTTTGGGGTTGAAAAGTTGTTGGTTAGAGGATAGAATTTTGTATTGCAAACAAGGAGTTTTTGCTCAGAAACTCATATAAAATATTAGATTTTTTTATGTTTAATATTAGAAAATATAGATAAATTTGAGAGTTCCCAACTTAGATCAAATGATATGAAATGTACTCTGGTTTTCAGAGAAAAAATTACCAAAAATAAATGAGATGTTTTAACTCATGATATGGGATCAGCCAAGCCTGTAATTATTTTAGGGACAGTCTGGTGTCAAACCAGTGGATGACAGTAGAATTTTTTCTCAACTAGTTTCTTGATGTGGTGTATATTCCCTTGTAGGAAAATTGGGTCTATGAGTGGGAGTATATGTGTGTCTGTGAATGTGAGAGAGAGAGAGAGAGAGGAGAAAGAAAGAGACAGAGAGAGACTGCAGAATTTTTTCACCTTCACAGGACTTATGTAAATTCAAGCTTAAAAGGTGAGGAAAGAAAAAACAAGAATAAACTTCTAAGTAATAGTGATTTGCATAATTTAAAAAATTGATCTTTTGTATTTGATAATGGAATTTTGTGATGTTTTGATAACAATTGCTCGTGGAAGCTTATAATTTTGGTTAATAATTAACATCTAAAAATTTATTGGAGGGGAAGCTGAGATGGCTCAGTGGGTTATGTGCTCACTTTGTAGCCCTGGGGACCGAGGTTTGAATCCTGGCCCCTGCCTGTGTGGACCCATATGCTGAACTGGGGTGCATTTCCCATGTGGGAGGCCCCCAGTTTGGTTCTCAACTCCCTGCCCTTCCACCCCAGTTTGGCCCCTGGTTCAAGGGGCCGTGCCTCCCATGCAGGAGGCCCCAAGCCCATTCCTGCCCTGCATGGCCCCCCACCCACCTGTGTGGAACAAAAATAAATAAATAAATAAATAATAAAAATTTAAATTTATTGGAGAAGGACATATACCAAATTGTTAAATCTGATTACCTGGGAAAGAGTTGTGGGGTGTGGGAGGGGGTGGGTATTAAGAATAAAAATTCTGCGATTATTTAAAAAAAAAATACAGGATGAAAGCACACAATACAATTTCATTTTCTTAAATGATATAAATATATGTATACAAGAGCTGTCCAGAAAAAATCCACCCACAAATGCCTCTGTTTTTCATATTAAATGGCTGAATACTTACCAGACAGAATTATATAAAGATGGGCAAGAAAATGTCAATGATTGTTAAGATAATGAGAATTTGAGCAATTTTTCCATTTTTTAATTATATGTTTAATATAAATTTTAAATAATTTATTTCAATGCATATGTATTTTTAAATTACAATACTATCAATTGATTTTTAGTGTTAAAAAGGCAAGAAAATGTCACATGGGGAAAAATTTTAAAACATTTTGGATGAAATAACTTTTATCCAGAAATATAAATAAATAAAATAAAATAAAATTTAAGAATTTTTAAGCTATAAATTTTGCTTTTATAAGAATTAAAAATAATTTGTTATTAATAAGCAATTTATACAGTAAAATGTAAGTGATAAGATATGTGTAAAGTAGAAAAAAAACTTAAAAAAATAAACTAATGGTACTAAATGTATCTGTTGTTAACAATTTTATAACTATCTTCTAGACTTTATTCCCTCTATATGAATAATGTTTAATAAACTTAGGACTAATTTTATATATAATATAGTAAGCTTTTTTTTTAAATTTAGAATATCTTAGGGAAATATGTACTTTAGTATGTTTATGTTGATTTATGTTTGGTGGTTTTACTGACTCAAGTACTGAAATTTCAAAATTTTAGATAAAGTGCTGGTTAGCCAAATAGATTTGTGTTCATTATAGAAACTGCAAGAACATCATAAAGTGTTGTTAATGTTTGAATGTTTTTAAAGAGAATGAGTCTATCATGCATTTGATTCTGTAATCAGTTCTGTAATTATACATTCAAAATCTAAAAGACCAAAGTACAAATAAATAAACGTTTTAGCAATCAGTCAGATTTTTCTTTTATAACTTTGTGCCTATTTGATCTTATTCCCAAGTAATGTCAGTCTCCTGTTCTGTGACTCTAATCTTAGCTCTGCCTCTTGCCCATTGCACTTAGTGTATGTATTTAGTATGTATCTCCAGTTTTTAATTAAATCCCCAAAGGTTAAATCTGTGCTTGAGGGATTAAGTTTGACTCACCCTGGACAATTCTGATATGACTTAAATCTTTGGATCAAGGCTCCACGTTATGGTGAGTAGAATTACAATCACTGACACTACACTCTTCAGGAATCTATGCTTGACCAGTAATTATATTCCCATGAAAAAAGGTGGGAGAACCTCAAATTTTGTATGGGGCTGTATACAATTTACACATGTGGAATGAATTTGGATTCAGGAATTTAAAGACAAGGCTTATTATAAAGTGTCTGGGGAAGCCGGGATGGCTCAGTGGCTTAAGTGCTCACTTTGCAGCACCGGGGACTGAGGATCGAATCCCGGCCCGAGCCTGTGCAGACCCATGTGCTGAACTGGGGAATGCCCCCAGTTCAGTTCTCTCTCTGTCTCTATATCTCTCTTTCTCTGTCAAAAACAAACAAACAAATAAACAAAAAAGACAGTTATAAAGTACCTTAATGTATAATACATAATAAGGTATTAAACAAAAGCTTTTTTTTAAATGAGTGATTGCTTAAAATTATCAATGAAAATATTGTCATTGGGATCAATAGATATATAAAACTCAATAGGGTTCATATAACGCTGGGTAATTTTTTGGAGTGAATTAAATTGCTTTGGTTTTTTTGTCTAAGCTTCTTTGAAGAGGTGAATCTTAACCAGTGTTCTAATGCTGAAGAAATTGGTCTAGGAGGTGATAGTAGTTCTTTCATGGAGGCAGTGTGGCTAGAATGATGACATTAAGCCTTGAATGTGTATTAACTTCTAATTAGTTCTTAAAATGAGAGAGGCTGAAAAAAGACTGAAAAAAGAAGGAAAAGCCAAGGCTTGAATGAGTTTTTCTAGGCCAAAAATATTGAAATAATCTTCTTTCAATTTGCCCTTTGGTATAAAATTATCTCAAGAAAGTTACTATGTGTCTGACTGACAAATGATTTCAGTTGCATCATTAGAATACATGAACAGTTTTGGGTTTAAAAAAATAGTAAGCATATGGTACTTCAGAACATCTTACTCTTTGTAACAGTCATACGTGAATAAGGTAAAATCGGGCATCTCAAAAGTATATTTTCTACATTTAGACTTTTAAGGGAGATGACTATCACATTTCACCACTACACATGGGGCTTTTAATTGATACACATGAGATGCCACATACAAATATACTTTGTACCTTTAAAATGCTACTTATATTTTAACAATAATTATTAAAATTCTATGAATGACTAACTTTGCTGGCCATTTCTATATACTTTTGTCAAATAAAAACAGAATGTATCTGGTCTGTAGCATACCAAATACTATATTTTAAGTATGAATTTAATTATTAAAGTACCATAATCTTAATTGCACTAATTATATTGGTATAGAGAAGCTAACTACAAACAATGATATGTTCATCTCCATTACTTTGTACACAAATGGCATAGAATGATTTTTTCCTGTCAACAAAAGTATTGAAATACTACATCAAAACTTGTCCATATTATTTCTTATTTCAGCAAACTTCTTGGCACAATTAGATGAGCCATTTCCCTGTGAATTGAATCATACACTTAAATTATTAGCTTGTACAACATTGTCAACCTAATATTTTCTCATGGAGACCAGGGAGAAACAACTAGAGAATGTGATGCTCCCAAGAGTTTTCTATTTGAGATAAGGAGTCCCTCCAAGAAATGTAGGAGATGAGGTCCTCATGGGATAGTTATCTCATTTGAAGAATGTAGAATTCTTAGCCATAGACATTTTAGAGGCAATCTTTAAATCTTTTTTGCTACCTGCCTTTTACTCACACCCTAAACCCACCCCTAAGCCATCATAAATAAACTTAAACTTGTAACTGATGGAAATACAAGGGCTGTCTGGGAACTATCCAGTCATGTAATATGAAAATTAGAGTCATTTATGGCTGGATTTTTTTCTGGGCAGCCCTTGTATTATAGTTGTGGAAAACGGTTTTCTTTGAAAGAAAGTACAGTAGACTCTCCATTAACCAAAATTTAAGCAACCAAAACTTTCAAGCAACCGACAAAATTATTTTGCTGGTTGCTTGAGATTTTGCTGGTTGCTTGAGAGTACTAGTTGCTTGAGTTCCAGTTAATGGATAGTCCACTCACATTTATTTGGCATCTACCAATCCCCATGGGTGCCAAGTTAACAAAGTCTACTGTAAAACAATTCAAGGGTTTTAAGTAATTGTGAGAGCTGCTTCCCAGCATATTGCCATATGACTTAATATGTTCCAAAATGACATAGAATGTGTCAGAAAAATAAATTGTTTATCAGTCATCTGTCCCATCAAATGTAATTACCAGTAAATTTAAACGTGTTTTGTTTTATTGCAATTTAATCTATTTTATCATTATAGCTTTTGTGGAAGTGAACAACAGATTATTTATGAAACTTTTATCACATGTATTCATAAAATGTGATGTCATCTGTCCATTACATTTTTGAACCTCATTTCTCGAACCTGCTTTTCTTTTTTTCATTCTCTTTTTTGTTCATATTTCTCTCTCTCTCTTTCTCTCTCTGTCTCTCTGTCTCTCTCTATATATCTTTACTGCTACATGATTTTAAATTTATTGAGATGTATTTTATGGCTTAGTACATGGTCTCTTCTGTTTAATGTTACATTCACCTTTGTGAAGAATACGTATTCTTTGGCTGGTGGTAAAGTGTTTCATAAATATAAATTAGGTCCAGTTGACTGTTAGTGTTGTTCAAGTCTTCTTTCTTTCCTACTGATTTTTATGTCTACTTCCATTAATTTTGAGAGCACAGTGTTGAAATCTTAAAATAATTGTAGATTCATTTATATTTCCTTCCAGTACTATTGGGTGTTGCTTCATGTATTTTCAAGCCCCTAGAATAAGGAGTTTGTTATTTCCAGCTCAATTTTTCCTCTGGGCGTGATGACATCTGTACAGTAAGTCACCACAAAGTCCTGCTATATGATAAGACAATCAAGGATCGGGTAGTCTAAATTATGGCATGAAGCTTGAGAGCTGACGTAGCCCTGAGGGAAATGGGTAAATATATACTCTGTTCATCTCATGTTGGTGCTATTATAAGGACCATTGCTCCATTCATTAAGAAAGCAATGTAGGGACTGTTCCAGTTGTTGAAGGCAAGATTGAGTTTATAAGAAGAAGAAATCATTTCTTGGCCTTTTATCTAAGATCAAGTAGAATTCAGAAGAAGAAGAAAAAATGATGCATATAGTTTTTTTATCTAATTAACATAACTTTGTGAGGTTTTACATTGCTTTACAATGTTGAAATGTCATGCATGTACATTTGCCATGCATTTTTACTTAAAAGTAAAATCATCCTTTTGCTAAGTCCTTAAAATCTCACAACAAAGAGATGTATTTATAGCACTATGTTATACATTTAAAAAACAGTAATGTTCAAATGTGCTGAGCCACAAATTTATTTTCCAAAATTAAATACACTAAATAAACTTAATATAAAACTTAATATATGTTATTCCTGGTTATCCTTGAGATTTCGATATCAGTAGCTATTATATTTTTAATTGCATTTATAATTTCTATATTTTGTACATTTAAGAGACTCTGAATCATGATTGCCTAACATACAGAGTTGTACTTAAATGAAAACATATTTCAAGATTAGACTGTCTTTTGTTCCCAAAGACAGACGATCAGTAAATACTTTAAAAATATAGCCCCATACCGACGTACCAACTAAATTCATGTTATTCTTAAATGAAATAAAATGTTGATTCTTATCCAACAAATCTCAATTTGTTTTCAAGATTCAATACTAGACTTGGCCTTCTACAGATGCCAAAGATTGAGGGGAAAATGTATGCCACTTGATTATTTGTTTTCCTTTAAAAAATGTTCCAGAATTTTTGCTTTACTATCAAAAGAGGACCAGAGGGAATTTATAATGCTTTTGTGAATAATGACATGTCTTGTGTACCCAGCACTTTCTAAGAAGATATTTATGTAACATTTTTTAAAATTAAATTCAAATGATATTTTTGTTATAAGCTTGTAAGTTATAATATGTTCAACATCTCCAGAAATAGATTGTTTAAAACACCAGCATTTTTGTTTCACATTTTAAAAGTGTCGGGGAACATTACACAAAGAAAATTTACAAAGAGTCGCCAACTATGAGTGTGATCTCTAACCTGTTTGTGACATATGATAGCCATTGCAGAAAAAGTTACAAAATTGCTTTAAAGGGTGGATTAGGTGCTAGTGTTGTTGCATAGTTTCCCAAAAGGAGTACTTTGAAGGTGACCATAATGATTTTCAGCAATGAAATACGTAGCACTTTTTCTAGGATGAGTTTATGAATTTAATGGTCATACTTTGTATACCGATAACAAAAGATGACTACAAGTTATGCTTGACTTCTGCAATTATTAATGCAAGAAGTTCTCAAAGTGGTTACCATTGGTGTCTGGACACTTCTCATTATGGTGAACTGCTTCAGAAATGTTGACCAAGTGTCCGCTTGTATTGCTGTACATGCCATTTCAATTTACCATGTGTCTCAAACTTACCACAAATATGTGAAATTGTTAGACATGCTGGAGGTTCTATTGCATACTCATGCCTCCCTTGTTGTATTTCCACAATGTTCTCAAATTTCAAATATCACTTTGAAATGATATTATGCTCCTCAAATGAAAAGCAGGATGCTACCGTTTAATTTGGTTGTCCTGCCTATCTATTGTATGGTGATGCTAGTGCTTATTTGATTAATAATGTCTTTTGAGTAAATGTCATACTAAACATTGCTACCATAATTCTATTCAACTTAAAAAACTAATACAAAGATATTTATTCAAATGTTTGCATATAATTTTGGCAGTCCTCATATATAGAAGCTTGCATCTATATAAACAGACCCACATAAAAACATTTTCTTAAATAAAATGGCTACTCTGTCATACTACTATTAGTTCATAAAGTGCCCAAGAGCTTTCTTATTTATCTCCACTTAACTGACTTTAAAGTGACTCTATTTTGGCCTTTTCTTTTTCTTTCTTTCTTTTTTTTTAATTTTTTTATTGTTTTTGACAGAGAGCATGTGAGAGAGTTAGAGAGAGATAGATACAGAGAGAGAACTGAACTGAGGGCACTCCCCAGTTCAGTACATGGGTCCGCAAGGGCTGGGGCCAGAATTCGATCCTGGGTCCCCAGGCTGCAAAGTGAGCACTTAACCCACTGAGCCATGCCGGCTTCCCCTTAACTGACTTTAAAGATCACTAATATGGTTCATGTGGACTAGTGTCTTTTATGCACAGACATTCACAACTAATGATATATGGCTATGGAGACTGCTCTGGGCCTTCTTCCCTTTTCTCTCTCTCTCACCTTCCCTCAAAAAGTAAAATATGTCTTAAAAAAGAAAAAAAAACAACAAAAAACTTTCAGTCATCAGCATGCATGAGACAAATGTAAAAGATTAGGAGATATATTTTAAAAGCCTAGAATGGTTTATGCATAAATATTACTTTGTGAATCTTTAAGAGCTTACTGGAACGAAAACTGGATATTGTAGGCTATAAACTATAACAGTGGTTTCTGAACAAAACATTGCATGTTACTTAAATCAGTACACATACTTTTTTGTTGTTGTTAAATTTATTGGAGAGACTTTAATTGAGATCAATTACATTGTTTCCAGGTGTACAATTCTACATTACATTGTCTATACATCGCATTATGTGCTCACTACCCAGAATCAGCTCACTTTCCATCAC
>PVKE010043540.1:0-13346 GCA_004027555.1 Craseonycteris thonglongyai | reverse complement strand
TGAGAGGAACAAAGAAACAGACTCATGGACACAGTCAATAGTTTAGTGGTTTCCTGAGGGTAAGGGGGGAGGTGGGTGGGAGAGTTGGTTGGGGGGAGTAGGAAAGGGGCATCAAACATACGGTGATGGAAAGTGCGCTGATTTTGGGTGGTGAGGACATAATGCGATGTATAGACACTATAATGTAATGTAGAATTGTACACCTGGACACAATGTAATTGATATCAATTAATGTCACCCCAATAAATTTAACAACGACAAAAAAGGTAAAAGGCTAAAAACAATAAATAAAAACATAAAATTAGAAAAAAAGTTTCATGTTTTCTGAATCACTGGGTAACACCGCCTCTTGAATAAAACAAACAACAACAGATCCAAACAAACAAACAAACAAACAAATAAACAAAACACCCTCTACTTGTACTCAGGCTCTGGAATTAACACAACTATCAATTTTGATGTGGACAAGGTCCTTAATCTCTTTGATTTTGTTTTCTCGTCTATAAAATACTGGTGGTAACATTACCTGGAAGATTAAATAAGTAAATATATTGCTGGCATAAGAGGCACTTAAGAATTGGTAACTAAAATGACAATCATGTTGAAATGCCATGGAACATCAAAAAACAAACAACAAACAAACAAACAAACAAACAAAATCCAAAAAAACTCCCAACCCTCTGAATTCCTAAGACACATTTATCACGGAATGTGAAATAGTATTTTCTTTACTTACAAAGAAAATGGTTAGAACGTAGATCTTAGTTCTTATTCTCCCCTGCCTGATGAATTATATTTTAGTGATTGCCTCATCACAGGTTTTACATTAAATACAGAGGTGTGACTAAATAATTCTGTCTTACAGCATAAATTTAGAAAATAAATGTACTTAGAATTATACTTCCCTCTCCTTTTTCTCTTTCTCCTCCTCCTCAACATAAAATACCATTTACTGAACACCTACATGGTGCTGTACCATCTGTGGTCTCTCCTAATTTTCCTGGCTTTTTCTAAAATGCCTTTTATTGCAGTAAGGAAATAAATCACTGAAAAGTATGACATTTTCCTCAGTAAATAGGTAAGACTTTATATAACTCTTGTAAAGAGATAATATAAATATGTATTTTAGTAACATTTTATCACAAACATTGGTGACAGGAATTTCCTAAACAGGAACCATACATTCAAAATAATGAGACAAAACTGTTACATTTTGGAAGAAAGAGACAGCCATTTATTTCTTTGGCTACCTATCGAAATGTTTTTTTTTTTGTCCTTAATGCATCATCTTGCTTTTCTCATAAAAGAGAAAATTTCCCCAACTCTCTTCTGGGGTGAAAATAACAATAAAAAAATGTTATATAATAGCATGTTTTGAAGTCTGGCTGTTTGAACAGGTGAATAATATAATGTTAAATAAAATACTGCAGAATCAGAAAATGGATTTCCCTTCCTGTTTGATGAAATGAATATTTGAGGGATAATATTTAGCTGAGAATGTGGAGGACAATCAAGGAGCATTCTTTCAAATGAAATGTGTGGAATAGTCCAGAGCATATTGCTGAATTTTTCTGATTATGGTGTCAAAACGAAAAAGTCACTTTGCCTGGCATCTGGTAATCTCTGAGCAAGTCGAGCTTGCTTAAGTAGGTTTTCCATTTGAGTTTCTTTGGCCCTGTATTTCCTCAGATGATGCCCAGAAAGGGGCATGATTAGTGTCTTAGGCAGACTTGGGTCTACCACAGGCTCAGTGTGTAATCTTGGGAAAGGTATCTAGGAAGTCGAAGGTCAATTCTCCTGATGATCTACTAACTAAATAACTGGGATTTGCAAAATTTACTTGTGATAGGCTTTACAAAAGTGTTAGTAAGTTTAACAAGAATGGGAATTACATTAAATTTGATATGCTAGCTGAGAAAATCATCGAAGAATTTCTAAAATGATAAGAAGTTCCTGTAAAAAATGTGATTTTCCAACCAACATTTTAACTTTTCATATGTGTTGGGATTGTTTCTGCTCCATCTTTTGGATTTCAATTTGGATGCTTTTGACGGTAATTTTGTATTTTTTTCAAACCTTAAGCACTTTTAATATTCCGTTGCCAACATCTCAAATGGCATATCAACTTTCAGTTTGCAAATGTAGCCATTTAAAATTTAAATTTAATTGAAAAGCATGTTAAATAATTACAATTTTAAATTAAATTAAATTTTAATTTTAAATTAAATTGAGTTTCAACTTTAAATAGGATCAAATCTTTAATTTAAATTAAGTAAATTTTTCAGTTATTTTAATTAGGATTTAATTATACAACATTTAAATTAAAAATTTAAACTTAAATTTAAAAGCATCTTAAAGAAATAAAAATAACCTGAAAAAATATCTCATCACATGGGAAATGCAGAAATTTTATTTTCTGATAAGTGACAATTGGGATGGATAGGTCAATGTATCATAAGTTCATAGAAATACCAAACATAAAATAATTATAAAGTTTAGAGTGTGTAAAGTGGACAATTCAGATTATTTTGCTATGGCAGATTATATGACTACTATATTATTCCTTGACCATAATCAGAAAATGTGAAGGAAGAATATTAAAAATAGATGAAAAAATCTCTAGAGTTGCTAAATTCTGACAAAACAGAACTAATGTTAAAATGAGTTTAGAAATCAATATAAAATGAAAAAAGTTTATAATAAATGCTGACATTTCTGTTTTGCTAACAAATGTTTTATTAGCAGAAATCAAATTTAACCTTCCTTTGAAGGTCTTAAAATATTCCTGTTTGATTTCAATTTCCTTATCTAGTTGGGCTATAAAAACCATTTTAATGAAGCCAGTAAATTTGATAATAGAACAAATCACACATTTAGGAAGTTGAATTTTGCTGAATTAACTTTAAGGACATTAACTGCCCATTGCTAACTTTTCCAAGCCTTGGTTTCCACATCTGTCACATGAGAATGATGATAACCTTGCTTTCTTTCCCTTCTTGTTCTCTCATCTGTGTTCCCTTTGCACCATTCATGTGTTTCCATGAAAGTATTTTGTTTCATTTTTGTAAATAAATATTCCCAGAGCCTGACACATAGTAAAATCTTAATAACAATATTAATTACTGCTCATATTATGCCAGACATTGTGAAAATGCTTTACCTAATAATCTTATTTAGTCTTGACCTTAAGCCAATAAGAAAGGTACTATTAACTTCTCACTATAGATAAGAAAACAGATGCTCAAAGAAACGACTGATGAAAAAGAGGCACAGGTAACAAAATGGAGCTGAACTTCAGACCCATGTGTGCCACTTTGCGTTTACTGCTCTGAATTCCTAAGACTACCAATCGGCCAACTCCTTTTTTTTTGTACACGGTACAATGCTATCATATTTTCTGGTTCATGTTTTTCTCTTAGGACTAAATAAATGTTCACATGCTCATGTGAGACCCTCTCAGGAGGCTAATCATGGCCTATAAAGGCAGGCATGTCTTTCAGTGGACTATGTGGGGAAGGGAGACTGGAGGGAGGTAGAATGGACAATGTGACCACATGATTGATTACAGGGGAAAAGGGAATGAAACACCTACAAGGAAAGGCAACTACCCACGTGTACATATGTTTTGACCCACCGTAAGATTGATGTGGATTATTTAGGAGTCAGGAAAATTTCTGGGTCATTAGTCTTCATTGCTTCTCATTAGCTTCTGTGGAATTATACACACTAGATTTGTTGAAGATGGGTAATGAACTAGGGCCACAGACCCACACATTCATATTCTCTCTCTCTATCTCAGTCTTGCTCTCTCTTGTCTTCAGGGAGTTCCTTGATGTCTTTGCCATTTGCAATTTCCTACTGGTAATCTTACGTGTTTTGAAAATTAATGACGAACAACTGGCTATTTTTTTTCTAGGCGGAAAGTCTCATCTGATGTAAAATGTTAGCTTGGCTATTGAAAAGAACTTGTTTATTCGTCTGTCCTGTAAACATTCAGGCGCTCTTACTATGTTTTATACACTTCTAGGCATCAGAGCTACAAGGATGAAAATGATATTGTCCCTACCTGTTGGGGTTAATAAGCTAAAAGGAGAGGCGGATGAACAGGAAATTATGGGGCAGTCAGATAATTAGAAAATAAGAGATACAAAGTAATGATCATTTCCAACATTTAGTGAGAGCTTAATTTGTAGTAGACTTTGTCCCAGCATTTATATCTGTTTTTGTCACCTTATTCTTATGAAGTGAAACCTGAGAGAAGTTAAGTACGTTGCTTGAGGCCATATGGCTAGTGACTAGGATTTGAACACAGATCGGTTGGATCTCCAAATGAATTCTCACTCATTCTGCCTTCTCATGGAGATTTATTCCATCATTAGTCTCCTGCTGCTAGCTAGGATGCTCCTACAGACCAGTTCCTTGATGTTACTTTAGAATTCTGAATCCTTGAATGGATTTATTTATTTATTTATTTATTTATTTATTTATTTATTTATTTTTAACCTATATAGCCTGAAGGACAAATTTCTTAGCCTGGCTTTAAGAATTTCATTCCCATTTAAACATGGTTGAGTGGTTTATCTCATATCTGCCAGTCCTTTCGCCTCCATCAATTGAACTCTTCATCATTTTCTGGGAAAGAGAGAGAAGGGGACACCCAACTCAGAGCTTATGTCTTTTAATTCGTCTCTGATATTTCCACTCTTTCTTTACATATTGCCATTATCCTATTGAAATCTATGTGTAACAATACATGCTGAGTTACTTATATGTATGATAATATACATATATGTATATAATGTGTATATACATGCATATACATGTGTGTGTATGGCATAACTGTATTGAAAGCGAGCTATCTTATTTTTCTTTATGTCTTCAGCAGAACTTAGCACAGTACCTTCTATATGACAGTAGCCTATTAAATATTATTGAATAATGTCTTATGGTTTCTGGATAAAAAGTGAATATTAAAACCAAATAGTAAGAAAGTGTCCCTGTATTTTTCTATTTAAAGTGGTCCCATTTTTTGGAAAATGATGTCAGTCTCCAGTCTTGTTACTATCAAATCTGAAGGAAACAGAAACTTCTCTTTCCTTGCTCCGGTCTCAGGAGGCCACCACCGTATTTCAAAACCAGACACGTATGAATTTCATCTTCACCATCACTGCTGTGAACACAGGAAAAAGCAAGAGAGATGTTAGTGGTCTTGGAAGCCCAAGCTCATAAATTTGATGAGCTAAGATAGCAGCCAACTGCAAAGCTGTTGGTTTCTTCAAATTTCAAGTGTCCAACATTGTGTCATTTCATGCTTATCGTGAGCAAGTTGATCCCATTAACACACCCTCCTACCCCAATAGACTCCTAGATATGTTGTAAGAGTAATGGGAAGGGTTAATATTCATGAAAAAGTATTTGATTCCCTTAAACTTAAAGTATTTGATTCCCTTGGACTTAAAACCAAGGATGTAAACAATGGCTGTTTGGAGATTAAGAGAAAATTGGTAACTAATTAGCAGGCGTGGGTTAGCTAGTGGGAAGATAATCAACTTAGATGAATCCAGGTTACTCAGATTTACAATATATGACACTAAATCCACTAAAAAATTGCTGTTTGCGGGACTTTTGTCTGTGGATCTGTTTACTTCTCAAAGTGTGGCTGAGTTTTAATGATGCAATTGGGTCACTCACTAGCATGGATGTTTTTCCATTGCTTTTTCCTTAAGCTTTTCCTTTTATCTTTTTCAGCTCTCTCACTTTGGAAAAAAAAAAAAAATCAGATCTTGTTAGGAATACCCTTGGTCCCAGTACATACTGTTTTCATTTTTCCCATTACGCATGCTATAACTATGCCTTTATTTATCTTAATCACCTTTCTGGCTATAATTCATTCAATTTACTAAAAGTAAAACAGTACGAAACCTTGATTAGTGATTGGTAATTGATGTTGGTTCTCTGCCCAGACCCTGATTAGAATTCTTATCATCTAAGGGAGGTAGGGAGAAGGGACTGTGTAGGAAGAGAAGGGTGAGTTCAGGTGAAGAACTAGTTGGGGAATATTTTTCTTTGGAAGTGTGGATGCCGGGTCTTCCTATTTCCAGTGTCCTCCCATGCCTACCCGGATTGGGGCCCAGAGGTGCAAGATTATCCCTGTTGTGTCTATCCTGACCACAGGATTTGGATTGCGTACTCCAGAGCTCCCAGCTGGTGAATGGCACGGACTTATTGTGAGTTGTGCAGTCTTGTAATCAGACATTTTATGTGAGTCCATAGTAGGGCTCCTGGCCCTCTTTCAAAGGGTTTTACTCTATTTTTGCTCAACCACTACTATATGCCGGATACTGTCCTATGCACTGGATGTACTCCTCTCCTGGTGAGTTAGACGGACACAGACCATTTCTAATTCTGAGCATTTTAGTGGAAAGAGCAAATGCCACTCTCCTCTTGATTTTTTTCTCTACGTTTCAAATCAAGGAGAACAAAAATATTTACTCGTAATTCAGGTTTATTTGTCTGTATTATAGTCATCAAGCAGACATAAAACCCTAATAGTTGGATGGGGTGATCTAACAGTCATAACAACTATAACAAAACACACACAAGACTTTGATATTGATAATATATTTTCACCTATATGATCTCTTTTAACTCCCGAGTCTCTGCTTTCTCATCTGAAAAATAATGCATAACAGTGTTTACCTTATATGGAGAGATATGAATACAGTAGATGGCTAGCTGAGAAATGTGCCTGTCCTTGTGAAGGTCTGAGATTTTTAGATGCTGAACCTGAACCTCAGTAAGCATCTATAAATTGTCCATGGTTGGATATAAAGTTAAAAGGAAAACAAACAAACAAACAAACAAAAAACACTTAAAATAGTTCTTGGACTCTGAAGTCTGTGGTTTTTTCATTACATGTCAGTTGTTGCTCATTTGACCCATCAATCAGTTAGGAGCCCGGAATATCCCCTCAGAACTTCTCCAGATGGCTGTTCCAGGAAAGTGGATTACATTCAGTCTCTTAACAGGAAAGAAATAGAGAAGAGATGCAGGGAATCTTACTTTATAATAAAATGTATTCACAAGCTGACCACCCAGAAATACTCAATTTTGTGCATAACCTTCTAGTAATTATTTTAAATTGCATTGTATTTCCAGGCTGTTCTTGTTTCCTGAAGCCTTAGTCATAAGGAGCTGTTTTTGCATTTGTTCCGTAGAGCATTAGAGCAGAAATTGACCTTTGAGGCTATCTAGTCAAACCCTCTTAGTATTCAGATGAGCAAGTCACAGCTAGAAGGACTAAGGCAAAGTCCTAAGAAGGGGAAACAAATAGTAACTTAATGAATTATTTTCTACAAGTAATTGTTTGCTGACAAAATAAACATTCTATGGCTTGACTGTAGAATAATCATTGAAAATGTGCCTGTGTTTAAATTTAGACTAGATTTTGATTTGTTATATCATTGTGTTAAGCACCCCAAAAGGTTTTGTGGGACCTGCTTTATGGTAGGCTCTCAAAAATATTTGCTGTGTGAATGAATGAAACACTTATGAGTTATTATATACCTTGGAAAGAATAAGAACAATTTAATGATCTATTGTTCTCATATTGATCAGCATTCAGCACTGGTGAAGGTTTATTGAATGCATCCTATATAAGATTGTAATAGAAATGGGAATAAAATATGTGGTATAGAAATATTGAGCAGTTGGAATTGATTTGTATAATGATTGAGTTATGAGTGTGTGTGTGCATGTGCATGTGTGTTTATGTGTGTTCACTAAGGAAGGAGATGGAGGTAGGACTATTTCAGGGGAGGGAGGAGTATAAGATGTTACTATATGTGGATATGGTAGTGACATAGCTTGATAAAGAAAGTAGAAATACAGTGATCAATACTATACAGTGTTATCCTCATTATTTTTGAAAAATAAGTTGCCCACATGTAAAAAAGTCTAGTTACAAGTAAAGGTGAGCTATAAAATATGTTAATAGTTTTACTATCTAACAGCCCATGTATTGGACTGGTCACCATTTTTTGAATACCAATGACATAGAATCTGGTGTAATGATAACTAACACTATTGAAAACTGTCTGTCTCCCTCCATGATTATAAGCACTTTACATACATTAAATTATTTAATTCTAATTGTAGTCCTATGAAGTGGGTGATATATTATCCCCATTTTACAGATGAGGAAAGTGGAGCTTAGAAAGGTAAATAAACTGCTTTAGGACCTTTAACTATAAAGTGGGGAATACAGGATTTGAACTCATACAGTTTGGTTTCAGTGTCTGTGTTCTTAGGCACTTTGTTGTATTACCTACTAGAAGCTTTGCTGTGGAAGGAAATTTGAGGATCATAGAGTATAATAAGCCTCACCTTGCAAGTGAGAAATGCAAAGGCCCAGAGAAGGTCAGGGATTTGCCCAGGGTCACAATTATTTTGTGACAGAGCCTGAACCATGACAGGTGCTCTTGTGTGCAAGACTGAATTAATTGGAGGAGGGTTATGGTGACAGTAGCCTGCAGGTACCATGTACTTTGATTATCGCTGCCATTCATAAACCTGTCTTAAAAAGCTGGGAAGATGGGGTGACCTACGCAAGTTTTCAAGCTTTCTTTCCTCATGAGGGACATTGAAGTAATTCGGTGAATAGAAACATCGTTCTGGCTTGCTCTGGATTAGTGACAGTTTTCTTTGAGGAATAAGTAGCATCAGTTCATGAGCTACTCAAGTTTCTATGTACGAAGAAAGACAACCCAAAAGGAAAACCGAGCAGTGGCTCAGTGCCTGGGAAATTGACGAAAGATGCAGGAGACTGAACAGGTGTTCTTATGTGTCTCTCCCTTTCTGGGCAGTGCCCCCTACCTCATCCCACCCCAGAAGGACATTTGTTCACCATATTCCCAGGAAAGAGATTCGACAGCCTTCCTTTTCCTTGCTGACAGAATATTAAGAAAGACGGGAAGGGCCTATTGGTTACCATGTCATCCTTCTTGTAGGAGATCTTTGGTAAATATCTTGAAGCTAACTAGGACATACACATCAAAGAGAATTTGGCTAACCTGGCATGTCATATTTCATGGGGGAGTTCAACAGGGCAATTTATCACAATTGACCCTATCAAAGACGGACCAACCATCCTTAGTAGACCTGGGGTTGTGAAATGTCAATGCGTTTGGCCATAAAATTTATCATGTCAGGAGATTTATAGTCCACACTACACACTGTGAAATATGGCAGTCCTGCTGGGATATTTATCTCTGTTGGGTCTGACAGATTAGCCTTGCGTTTCCACTTCATCCACATTTGCCCTCCAGCGCCATCTATAATGACCCATCAGGACAATCTGTGTGGAAACTAGACTTGCAGGTCCAACAAGCTAGGTTGGGTGGACTGAAAGCCCGGACCCAGGCACATATTTGAGAACCAGTCTGGTAAAATGCTGAAAAATTATTCAGTGACTTTCTTCCTTTTCAGATAAGTATTTCAAGAAGAGTCACACATTGCAAGGGAACGTAGGTTCTTGCTAAATTAACATTGTGGGGAGCATGCATATATGTTTTACTTGAGCAGTTTTTCCACCCTTCATTGCACAGAAAAGAAGCCTAGGAACAGGCATGGTGGAATATCTTTATTTCTTTGAATTCTCACATTACTTAATTTGTACCATTTTTTTTTTAACATACAGAGCACTTATGCAAATACTACTGTCACTAAGAATCAAAAAGGATAGTGGTGGCGGCAAGGTCTAGGTATCCATGTTTCGTCTTCCGAGCTTTCTGGTCTCACTGGGGTGCTGCCTCTGCTCCTCGTGTTTTGGAAATCTCTGCATTATCCACCTTTTCCTAGACCCTGCTCAATGTATTCATTTACACCAGTATGGCTTCATACCCCTGGATTTTTGTGGTCATTATAATACATATAAAATTATTGAATTAGAAGAATTTTGGCATTTCAGGTCCTAGTTTCTCTCATGGTGGTTCAATAGAGGGACTATCAGTTTACTCCCAAGCATAGCAGATTGCATGTTAGGAATATGATAGTCTAGGGGAAAACTCAGAATTAAGTGTTATGAAATTTGGATTTGAGTCCAATGTCCATGATTTGCTCTGGTTGAACTTGGGCAAGTCCTGAGACCTCTGAGAGTCTCAGATCTGTGAAACATTTGGATAAATAAAAGCGATTGTCTCTAAGAACTGGTGTAAGGTTTAAGCAGAATTTTATATCTCTCTCTCTCTCTCTCTCTCTCTCTCTATCTATCTATCATCTATCATCTATCATCTATCTACCTACCTACCTTTCTATCTATCTATCATCTACCTTTATAAATTGAAGAGCATAACAAAAATAATTTTTTTGTAGAGGCAGCAGAAGGAGAATTAGATGTTAAAATTCTGGTTTTCCAGTCTCTAATTGTGTGACATTTAGTTGCTCTGAGTCTTAATTTTTCATCTGTTAAGATAATAACATAAAGATTTAATAAGATATTTGTGACATACTTTGGAGATTCTAAAAAAGTGGTATGCCAATGTTTCTTTAATTGTATAGCTTATCTTGTTATAGAAAACATATCCATATCGTAAAGAAACTTTTATTTGATCCTCAAAGATGTCTAGCAGGCGATCCTCAAAGGGAATCTGGTCAATTGAATAATTTGCATTTTATATAAGATTAAGATAGATGGCATTCCTAGAAAAGACATATAGCTTTTCCTAATACTGAAACTACACAGAAAATTGTCCCTAGGGTTTTCTGGACACAATGATCAATGGCCTCAACAATATCATTATAATAAACACAAGGACAAGAATCACTGGGCTATAAATGTTTATTTGATGATTTTCCTGATGTTGGGATGCTATAAAACAGGCAAAGGAAGAATGCAGCTCTAAAAGAATAGTTGTTTATTACCACAAAACTTGTTGTGAAATCTCCCTATACTGCCATGAATCATTGTAGTCACGGAGTCACAGGTACTCAGAGCGGACTCAAGTCACTTGCAATGATTCCTAATGAACTTCTTGCAACATTCTTCTGGCTTCGATTCAATTCCCTCTACTATAATTTCTAAGTAGACTACAATTTCTATGCTAAACATTTTCTTGATGACCCTTTTTATCTGTTGATTACTGCTGTCATGCTGAAAAAAAAGTCCATGTACATGATGAAAATGCGGGTAATTACCTCTTTTCCTTGGGAGCCGACATTAAATAATTGAGTGCTTGTTAAACATGCAAATTCTTGCTGAATCAGAATCTTACAGCAAGGGCTTTAAAATCTGTATTTCTAAAAAGCTACCAGGGGTGATTTTTATGTAAAGTAAAAATTGAGACCCAGTGTTTTGATGAAATAAAATACTGTGGCTCACTGCCAGGCCCTGACAAACTCCACGTGGAGAAACAAAGGCCCTTCATTGGTGTTCGTGTGCATAAAGCTGTGTCTGCAAACTTGGAAATGGGGTTGAAAAACTCACTACCTGTGAATAGTATGGACCACAATTTCTGGACAACTTGCTGTTGGGCCAAGAGGTTCCAATAGTTTCCTTGTGACCCCCAGAAAGGCTTCATTCTAGACACAGCCCAGAACTCCCCTCTGAACTTCTGGTTTACATTTATAAGCCTAGTGAACTTTGTATAGATGTCCTGCTGGTACTTCCAACTTAACATACACCAAACTCACTTCTTCCTGCCTCCCCGCCCCCCCGCCGCCCCCCGTATTCTGCCATCATAAATAGAATCGGTCTTTCCATGCGTTCATGGCAAGAAACACTGAGGCAAACCAGCTTTTCTTTCCCTCCCTGTTCCCACACCTTATCCCTGAATGAATTGTGCTGATTCGTCATCTAAACCAGCTCTGTGTTGACTCCAACTGTGAAGTCCTTCCAAGAGTGCCCTAATCTTAGACACATCATCATCTGTGGTCATTGTCTTCAACTTTCTAATGTATATTAGATTATCAGATTTACATTCAATAAACATTCTTAAAGCATCTACTAGAATGAATTATTGGGTTGTGTGTTTCTACATATTTATGTCACTTCATTCTCCTAGAATTCTGTTATTATTGTTCTCATCTGCAACTGGAGAAACTTATTATCAGCAGGGTTGTGAGACTTAAGATAACACAATTGCTCAGTGGCAAAGCCAGGGTTTCAACCTACCTTCTAATTCCTGGTCCTGCTGTTGTTAAGTTTCTCATCTAGAATCTAGTCATAGTGCTCTCTGCTCAAGAACTTACACAGCTTCCTATTGTCTCTATCAGTGTTGCTAATTTTTTTGATTGTGTACCCTTATCAATGAAAAGTTTGACTCTATAGCCCCTGTATGTAGATTTATATATTTATAAAATACTTGCATTTATTAACTATACTCGTATGTTATATATACATACCGGTATATAGAAATATAAATTTAAAAGGAAAGAGAACAGGATACAAATAGGAGTCCCAACAAATATTTCGTGCCCTTGTGGATCTTTGTTAACTTTCTCAGGGGGTTTCTGCACTTGGGACATCATTGAATTCAAATTCAAGGGCCTCTATGATATCACCTAAACCCAGCTTTTGGAATTTTCCTTTCACTCCTCTCTACCCAAGCCTCACTACATAACTCATGGCTTCTAATAAATACTATGTGTACTTTCATGTTTCTTTTTCTTTGCTCCAGGTATTCCACCAACCAGAAATGAGCATTATCCTGTCCTTGCCAGCAGAAAACTTTTCTGTTGAACTAAGGAAAATAATTCCATCTCTTCCATCAAAAATCCCTAATCAAAACCAGTCATTCCTGAGCAGGGGTTTCCAACCTTTTTATACCCTAGGATGCATTCTAAAATATCGGTAGGGCAGCGGGCACCAACTATTTCTAAGGATATTTATTATTGAACAAGAATAAAAAAGAATAAACTAAAATAATTTTAAAATAATAAATTTATTGTACAAATTACATACACACAAAGAAACATATATACAAAACGTAATACAAAGTAAGTAAAAACACACGTATAATAAAATCATTTAAAAAAACATAAAAGAAAACATAAAAAAAACCAATCTGACAGTGTGATCTTTGGCATTGCATTTCATTGGCCAGTGCCTCGTAATTAGGAGAGTATGATGACAACCCTGTTACCAAACAATTATTAAGATGCTCATCGGTAAGTCGAGATCTATATCATGATTTTATTAAATTCATGTTTGAAAACAAAGATTCGCATAAATACATTGACCCGAAAAATGATTTGATTTTATATGCCGCTTTTTAAAAAAATGGGAACCTTTCTTTGTCGACTATGTTCCATAAGTCCTCTGATATTAAGGATTTTAGCAAAATATCGTT
>PVKE010043539.1:0-13338 GCA_004027555.1 Craseonycteris thonglongyai | reverse complement strand
TAAAAAAAAAAAAAAAAAAAAAAAAAAAAAAAGAAAATATTAAAAGGAAGACATTTTGATGACATTCAGGACATTAAGGGTCATATGACAATGCCTCTGATGACCAGTCCCGAAAAAGAGTTCCAAAATTATTTTGAAGGGTAGACATTGGTGCATAGCTTCCCAAGGGGAATACTTCTGAGTTGACTGTGGTGATATTCAGCAGTGAGATATGTAACACTTTTTCTGGGATGAGTTTGTGAATTATCAGACATTATATGATGATTTTTGCAAGTTATATATCTGAAAAAGAACTTTATCTGACATACATAAAGATCTTTCATAGCTCAATAATGTAAGCATAAACAATCCAATTGAAAATGAGCAGAGATATCTGAATAGATATTTCTTTAAAGAAGATATAAAATTCGCCAATAAGCAGGAAAAGTTGCCATACATCGTTAGTCTTTAGAGAAACTCAAATCAAAACCATAATGAGATACTAATAATACCTCATACTTACCGGTACTAGTATGGCTATAATTAAAAGGAAAGACAGTAAGTGTGGCAAAGATGTGGAGAAATTGCAACCTTCATACATTATTGGTGGGAATGTAACATGGTACAACCACTTTGGTAAACAATTTGGAAATTCCTTTGAAGGTTAAGTATTAAGTTGCTATACAACCTGGAAGTTATGCTTTTTGATACATAGCCAAGAGAAATGAAAACATATGCCCCCCCCCTCCAATTTGTATACGAATGATCAGGACAGCAGTATTCATAATAGCCAAATTATAGAAACAACCCAAATGACCAGTTGCTGAATGAATAGATAAATTGTGGTATATGCATACAATGCAACACTATTTGGCCATAAAAAGGAATTAACTACCACATGAACGAACCCAACCGTTATGTTAAGTAAAAGAAACCAGTCACAGAAGATCACATATTATATGATATCATATATATGAAGTGTCCAGAATAGGCAAATCTATAGAGACAGAACATGAATTAAGCATTACTTAGGGCTAGTGTTTGTGGATAGGTGGGATAGGGAGTTAAAGCTAATGGGTATGAAATTTCCTTCAGGAAGAAAGATAACTAAAATTAGTTTGCAGTCATTATCCTGTAATTTTACACACTTTCAGTGACATGAACTACATGTAAATCAGATCTTAAGCTATTAAAATACACATACACACTATAGTATTTACATTTTTACTTCAAGATGTTTAATTTAAAATGCCCTCTAGAAAACTCATTTCAAATGTCATTTAGTTGCCTTTCTAGATGTTCTCTGGTATCATATTGTAATGTGCTGCCAGTATTTTAGAACTTCTTTGAAGAGAACTTAACTATAGATTGATTATAGTTTGTCTAATTCCAAGAAAGACAAAGAAAATTATAAAACTAAAACTCAAAGGCAGAAAGCATAACATTAAAGTCAGAAATCATAACATTAGACAAAGGAAGGTCATGAAATGAGTTAATGAGACTATTGCTTAATTATTACAGTATTCCTTAACTTAAAGCTCCTTTTCTACCACAGATAGTAAGGCTTTGCTTATAGTCTCATTTTCCTGTCAGCGGGTCTGTCCTCAAGAACATGCACTCCATTGCTCTGAATAAGTCTGCATTTTGTTTTTCTGCTGTATATGCAGTAAAGTATGATGATGAGTGATGCCCAAGTGGGAGTAGTCATGGTGCCCCCTCCCCCCCATCAGCTGCCTTCTCATTTCTGTGTCCTGTGGCACATCACAAGAAGAACCCTAGGGCTTTACTGCCTCCTTTGGGGTCAGGCACCTCCCTAATGTCCTTTAGAGAACAGGGCGACTCCATTCATTCCCATCCCTTCATCCCACAGACCAGTAGAAACTTAATGAAATAACAGTAATTGGTAGGAAGGATCCAGAAACCTGACAGATGATCCTTATATGGTGTGGTTGCTTGAATCCACCTTTAGTCTTCGTGCTGAGAAAATGGTTCAGATGTGATTCACAACAAACACAACAGTTGCAAAGTTGTTTAAGGACCTAAAGTCCATTGCAATTTCAAAACCAATGTTTTGGGCTTGCAATTGTTGCTTGTTTTATATGCATTTTATAGTACTCAACAAACATAAATGTAGGCTCTACCAAGGACTGGCCCTTACAGTAGAGCTGGCATTATAGATAGGACCAGCCCTTTGCCTGGTGGGGAAAGTGGACAGTTTCTATTATGTGTGATAAATAGGGAAGGCAAAGAGTGTTGGGACTTAAAAGGTGAGTAGATGTTTGCTAGGCCACAAAGGGATGGGGAAAGGCTTATGGGAAAGGAAAGTCAGAGGAAGGGAGCAGCAAGTATGTGGAAGTGCTCAGCAATATGAAGGGGTTTTGGGTGCTCAATGAAGGGATTGTGGTCAGAGCCTTAGGATGATTGTGGCAGACTGGAGATGAAAGATACTTATCAGGTCAGTTTGAGAAGGACTTTAAATATAACAGCATCAAGCCAGAAATAGGCAGCCAGCACTGTTCTCCACATACAAGAGCAATGGGTTTAGGTTTGCTTTTTAGAAAATTAAATCTGTTGGCAGTGGAAACTTTGTATTACTTTCTGCTTGTACTGCACACAAATATTTGAATAATATGCCATGTCAAGGAGAAATGGAAATGTTCTCTATGCTTGTCTTGATATGTCCACCCTTTGTCTACCTTACTATCTACGTATGCCCTATAGTTCCAAAGTTCTTTTCCAAGTCACTCATTTAGAACTTGGTAGTTATTTCCCTATGGAGTTAGTGTTCTTCACAAAATCTCAGGTAACCCATACCACTTCTGAGATAACATCAGTCCCATTGTAGAAGACAGTCCCCTGAGGGAGTCTGGGCTTAGCTTGGCTTGTGGTGTGTGGTGTTTGATAACAATATGTGAAATGAATAGGAAATCAATTCATAATTCTAACTAGCCACATTAGGAGCTGACTTCCCCTTTGTAGTACAGCGAAGTACCTCTTAGCACTTGGCTTTTCCCCATCACCCTCAGGATGGTAAGGAAGTGGAGAGACAGGAGCCTTGATAAGCATTAAAGGTTAGCTCAAATGGCGGAGAAGCAGGGCCAGCGGCAGCTGTGGGCACAGTTGCAGTGTAGCCAGGACTGTCCTTGGAGCTTCTTACTGCTGCTGCTTTGTTGGTATCCTCCCGTTTCTCACCACCCCCAGCTTTGGAGACTGTGCCTTTGTGGACCTCCCCTCCAATAGGACTAACTTTATATCATTACCTTATTTCTGTCCTTTCATCTCTCCCAACTCCCAACTGAGGTTGAGCCATAGACAGATGCTTGGGAGAAGACAGCCCAGAGTTGACACATCAGACTTGCCCCTGTGGGCAGGGTTGGGATTGAAACCTGGGAAGGGAAGAGATGATTGTAATGGCTGTCATTTATGAATTACATACTATACACCGGATCTGTGCCAAGTGTATTGTGTTATCCCACACTCTCATGGCATGACTAGTAGGTATCAGTGTCCCCCCTTTACAGAGGAGAAAACTGAGGCTCATAGATAGTGAATACTTAAATAACTAGCCTAGTCAATTACAGAATTCAGATTTAAACCCAGGTCTTTCTGTCCCAGGAGGCTCTTATTTACTCATGACATTTTCTGTGTCTCAATCCTGGAACTTTGACTTTGAACATTTCTTGCTGAAGGAGTGTGGAGAGCAAGTAGATGCTGGCTGATTACCTCACTTAAGTCTGGATATAGAAGCGTTCAAAGCCATATCACTGAACTTTCACTTTCCAAATTATTTCTGCAGTTATTCCTAACAGTAAATCCAGGAATACTGTGTTTTAGCCATGCAAAGAAAATACACTGTATTCTCAGTTAGCTGATATCCATGGGGATTGGTAAATGCCAGCTAAATATAGTTTACGGTTGCTTAAGAGTTATTATACTATTAAAAGTGGGCCTAATTAATACTACTCCTCATACTATACTGTGCCACACCATAAACTCTGTATTGCCTTAATGTTAATATAGAAATACAATAATTAAAAGCAAATTAAGACAAATAGAGACAAACAACTTAATGTAACAGTTTTATTATAAAAACAGCATTGTAAATGCGGTATGTAATTTTAGTCAAAAGGCAGTCAATGAACTTTTCAACTTAATGAAGTTTACTAAAATTTTTTTTTAGTTCAAGCAACTTAAAAACACACATACACACTTAAAACTGTTACAGTAGTGGTAGGGAGTATACTGGGTAGACATAGCATCAGGATCATCAGGATCTGATGATGTAGCTAAGACAGGATCAGGAGAAGTGGATGTGGATGGTTTTAGATCTGCATCAGTAGAAGATGCTATGCTGGAAAACTTGCGTGCAGCTTTCTTGAAAAAAGAACATGTATCATCTGGCTTTGAGGCCCTCTGCAAAGCCAGGTTTTGCATAATGTGCAGCTGCATATAACGTGCTGAGAAGTAAAGAAGGGTTGCTGTTCTGCAAAAGCTATTACTGTTTCATATGCTGCAGTTGTTCTCTGCCAGGATACTTTTTGCACCTGACACCCATGTCATCACTCTCTTTCTCCTCTGCAACATCCATTTTTCTATGACTCACAATAGCTTCTATGATATCTTCTGTATTAAGTGTATGGATTACTTGTATAGCTTCATTCACAGCAATCCAGTCATTGAGTTCAAGACAAGTTTATTTTGTCATTAGCAGAGTCAGCTAACTCACAGATTTCATCATACACCCTGCTATTGGCAGCTGCACTATTGACTGGAAACCCCTCAAAGTCAACAGAGGAGGAAGAGGATTCCACAGACATCACAGCTGGCTGCAAATTTCACTAACACTTTTCTAATGTTTCCCTTCTCACAGAATCCCAGGCACAACTGACAGTGTAGCATCTTTGAGATGATATATTTTTTGAAAGTTCAGAATTGTCCCATCAAAAGCTGTCATTTTTCACATGAAGTCACACCTGTTAAACATTTTTAAATTCTGTATCACTCCCTGATCCATTGGTTGGATCAGACTTGTGACATTAGCTGGAAGATAACATGTGAAATTGTTGCCATTAATTAGCTCTTCCACAGGATGTGCATGACAGTTATCCAGGAGCAACAGAACTTAACTATTTTCTGGTATTGCTTTCATAAATTTCCTTTAACACTAAGGACAAACGAATAATGAAACCACTTGGTAAAAATATCTGCATCCATTCTACTGTTAGTCTGTATGTGATAATCTACAGGAAGGTGCCTTTAAAGCACCTTGATTTAGCAAATTTGCCAACCACACGTTACTTACGACCTATTACTTATGACCTGTTTCTGCATCGTTAGGGTTGGATGAGAACACAAAATTTGAATAATAATAGATCCCAACTGACCAGTATGTTTACACATGGTGAATCGGCAGGAGTGGGAAAAAAACGTATGATGCAGGAAGCATGGGCTTACGGTGTGGCGTGGTGTGTCAAGTTTAAACTTACATTTTCATTAGAAATTGATTGTATTTTAATTTTTATTTAAATTATTATTTTTTCAATTTTTTGCCTATTGTTTCAGAGTGCCACTTCCTAGTTAATGGAGAGTCCATTGGACTAATTATAGTCATTTATTCATGATGACTACATAGCACAATGATGATTATGCCTATCATTGCCTGTGTCAGAGTAATTTAAGTCTCCATTTTAATTTGTTATACTAATTCTGTTTATTTATTGCCAGCTTTCATTGTTCATTGATCACGTGTCATCTTAAATTTATAGCTTATAAAAGCAGGAAGAACCTTGAGTGGAGGCATAGTGGGAAAGGCAGTTTGGGGTGAGGGGGCTTATTACCAGGTGAAGACATTCAGTGGGCACTCAGAAATCTGAAAGCCTTTGGAGGAGGGAAGCAGCATTTTGTGCGTGGTGACCAGGTTGATACAGATGACAGAGACTGCTAGCTGCAGATTAGTTCTTGAACTGCAAACAGTAAAGCATCATGGGAAAGCCATCATCTCAACTGTAGAAACCTCAGTTAGGTGCCTGATGACAGTTTTCTTACCTATATTATTCTATTGACTTAGGGCTCTTCTAATCCAAAAATTTCATAATTTTCAGATAGCAAGAATGGTCATGCAAAGATTGGCTTGGGAGAGATAATGAAAATTAATCAAAAGGACTCCAAGATATTCGAGAATTGCTGTATATTCCCTTCCATACTTACATTTCATTAGTGTTAGTATTTTTTTTCATATAAAGAACAAAGGTTTTATGTAAGACTTTTTTCTTTTGTGAATGTAAAAAAATGAAATAAAAGTGTATTCATTCATTTACAAAGTCCCAAATTTTAGCTCTTCCTTCTCCTGCTGCCTTCCCAGCAAGACCCAGCGGAAAGAATATACCCAGATTTAAAATTTGCATTTGGTAACAGGGTTTTCTTACATACAGATTGGTAAAATAGGGCTTCTTTTGATTGGAAAAAGACCTCTGAGAGAGCTATAATAGTAAGGTAATGCTGAGTGCTGTAACTCTCCTACCTGTCTGGTTTAATACAGTGCAAATGGACCTCTCACTCCCTCATGTAGGCTGTCTTCAGCAGTAAGGAAGGATGGAGCTGACTCTGCTTCACGTAATTGTTCAGGTACTCCATCCTCGACGCATGACAGAGGATCTTCCTTGCTACCAACATCTAACTAGTAAATGGGGGAGGAGAAAGAGAATGGAGAATTGCCTGGGAGAGATTTAAGGGGCAGGCCTGGGTGTGATATATGTTACTCTGTTCACACTCCATTGGCCAGAACTCAGTTACATTGCTACAGAAAATTGCAAAGGAGCTTGGGAAATGTAACTAGCTGTATACCCAGGAGGGAAAGAAACCAGATTTGGTGAGCAGTCTCCGCCACAAGAGCTACATTAGAATAATAACAGCACTTCTGAGCCCTAGAATTCAGAGTTAGGCCCAGTTTCTTAGAATTTCAAGTCTACAATGACCTTCTGAAGCTCTTATGATCTCATCATTAGGTATGTTCAAGGCAAGTGGCTTAAATAGACCTATCTATACTTTACACAGACATTTGGTAGATATTAATGATGGCAATTTGCATTCCATCACTACATTGTTCATATGAAACTTCCCTTTGGTTCAGGTTTCACTTTTTCCCATATTTATATCTTTTTTTTTTTTTTTTTAAATCTCAGAAGGTTCATTAACCTTTTTTTTTTTTAAAAGGGTTTGCCAAGGCAACCAACCCCTTTTAAAAAAACTTAAAAAATGACATCTGTAACAGGTTTATGGTCAAGGTTAAATTGCTCTTATGCTCAGGTTAAAAATTGTTGCTACATTAGATTAAATGAAAGTGCATATAACCTTAACCCAGGTTACATAATGAAACCCAGAAAGTGATCAAGGAAACCACATAGAGAAACACTATTTATCCAAACTAAAAGGGACACAAAATAGGTAATTTTGTGATCATAGTTGCCTGTTGCAGCTGTATAAACCAAGGTAAATGAGATGATAATACAATCTTTTGTTGCAAAGAATAAAGTGATTTCCCATGACTGTAAGCATGAATTCTGCAACCCTGTGTTCAAAGCCCAGGATAATTATTAGACTTGAATTTCCAAGTTGAATGACGTTAGAGTAAGCTGAATTTTGCAGTTCTTTTAAAATTTTACCTGTAATGTTTACATTACAGTCCAATAACACAGAAACTGCTTATTGGTATAACTCCTAATTTCAGGGTGGTCTCGTAATATCCTTTGTGACAGTATTCTCAGTGCTGTGCCCCTGGAAGAACTGTTATAATAGCTGCCGGAGGAGTGAGTCTGAAATAGAACCTTTCTATCCCAGAGGAGGGGTTGGAGATTTTTTTTTCAGTTGCAGACAGAAACAAATTTCTTCAGTTTGTATTTTATAACCATTAAACAATGATTAAAAGGCTACCACAAGCTGGATATTCGATATTACAAAGCATCACTAATCATTAGAGAAATGCAAATCAAAACCACAATGCGATACCACCTCACTCCTGTCAGGATGGCTGTCATCAATAAATCAACCACCAACAAGTGTTTGCGAGGATGTGGTGAAAAGGGAACCCTGCTACACTGTTGATATGAATGCACATTAGTCCAGCTACTACAAAAAACAGTATGGAGGTTCCTCAAAATTTAAAAATGGAATTTACCTATGATCCAGCAATTCTACTCCTGCATATTTATCCAAAGAATTCCAAAACACTAATTCAAAAAAATATAGAAACAATCTCATCAATAAATCCTTGGATAAAGAAGCTGTGATACATTTACACAACTGAGTATTACATAGCCATAAAGAAGAATAAAATAGTACCATTTGCAACAATATTGATGGAACTAGAAGATATTGTGCTAAGCAAAATAAGTCAGACTGAGAAAGACAAATACCATACCATCAGATTCACAAACCTGATTCTGGGTGGTGATCTCGTGATGCAACACATAAATGATGTACTGTAGAATTATACAACTAGAAATTATGTAACTTTGCTGGCCAGTGTCACCCCAATACATATAATAATAAAAAAAGAGGGCTTCCAAAATTGCTTCAGAAAATGACATGTGTGTTTGAAGCTAGGGGGCAGATATTTTGAGGGCCGGTTAATAGCAATGTTTTTTTTTAACTAATAAATTTTTAAAATGTGAAAAAAAGTTATAAAATGCAACCTGTGGGCTAAGCAGAATAGTAGCTTCATTCCCAGGTGTCTCAACAATTGTTTCTTTAAGGAATCTAATCTTTAATCTTTTAAGAATTGTATTCCATAGAATGTGTGTATGTCTTTAATTCACCTTGTCAGGCTGTGCATTAGGTGGTATGAAAATGAGACATGTGTGTACAGTTATGGTCTTCCAGTGGGTTTTAAATCCATTAGTGAGCGTGCCCCATGAGGGAGAGACCTGGGGTATGTCCTGTGTGTTCCCCATAATCAGCTTCAGGCCAGAACATTATGCAAGCTCGATAAATATTTGTTGAGTATATGAAGAAACATATAGGATACCTTTCTTGAAATTGGTCACAGTATGTTTTAGATCTAGAATATTAGTTTGGTAGATACCATTTTATTTGTATCATATAGGAAACACTTATATTTTTTCTTACCTTCAATGTCATTAACTTTTTCCATAACTGAAGATTATCCAAGATCGTAACTTTTCTTCCTGTTTTTAGTCCTTTCTCACCAGATATATGTTAGCCAAGCTATACAGTTCATTGACTCGATTCATTTATGGGAAATTTTTATCCAAAGGTGGCCAAAAAAAGAAAATAAGTAACACTTATTTTAGTCTTTGGCAGCTGGCCAATGGATAGTTGAAACTAAAGTAACTTGCACTTACCTAGGAAAAAGGGACATGCTCAGTATATTAAATGAGTATAAATATGCAAGTTTCCACTTACCAAATGCCTGCAACACATTGTACCATTCACTTCTTAATATAGTCCTGGATGGCAGGTGTGTGTGAGTGTGTGTTTTTTAATCTCCATTTTATTTTATTTTATTATTATTTTTTTAATATATTTTTATTTATTTATTTTGACAGAGAGAGAGAAAGAGAGAGATACAGAGGCAGAGGCAGAGAGAGAACTGAACTGGGGGAGTTCCCAGCTCAGCACATGGTTCCGCATGGGCCGGGGCCGGGATTCGATCCCCGGTCCCCGGTGCTGCAAAGTGAGCGCTTAACCCACTGAGCCATCCCGGCTTCCCCTCTCCATTTTATTAATGGAAAACTGTGACTCTAATCAAGTGACTTCCTAGTAACTTGTAGTTAATGCCTGTTAGATTTACCTGTTAAAACCTAGACAACTTCAAATTCACTGAACCTTCCTCATCATTACACTCAGCATTGTAAGTTATTTATGATGTTTTATTTATCTATGCTTTCTGATACCAGTGAATTTTAATAAGCAAAAGTTTTCTGTAGGCACATAGTTGTAAATTTATATTTTGCCTATTTGCATATGATAGTGATTTTAAATGATAAGTAAGATTATCTCAATCTCTGTCTTTAAAATCTTCTGATGTAATTCTGAGTTTATTGTATTTAGAAAATAATCTAGACACCTTACCTGGGCCTGGATGTTGCTTATACCTTGGTTGTCATGTCATCCTCGCCTCCTTCCACTCACCATGCTTGGCTACATTGTCTCTTAAGCCCACTCCTACCTTTAGCCCTTTATACTAACTATTCATTGTGCTCAATCTCTCCTTGGCTAATACCTTTGTATCATTCCATTTTTTTTCTCAAATGTTACCTCCTAGAGCAGTCTTCTGACCACCCAATTAAAGTACCACCTGCATGGCCTGTTACTATGCTCATCTTCCCAATGCTTATGCTATGTGAAATTTTCTTCTCATTTATTTACTTGTTTATTTTCTGTTCCGCCCACTGCTCCACCCATTTGCCTGTATCAAGATGGTAAGTTACAAAGAGCAAGACCTTTGCATATCTTGTTGACTCTTGGCTTACCTCAGTCTAGAATTGTATGCAGTACATAGCAGGCACTTGGTAAATAACTGCTGGATAAATAAAATATCTGAAAATAGTTCATCCTTAGTTCTCCTGTCTTTGATACTTTTTAATTATATTACCTTTATTTTTGTTTGCAGTTGTGAGTATATTTAATGTAGAAGACATGTATTTGTACAAGTATTTAATTTTTTGTTGTGTTGATTATGCCAGTCTCCCAGAAATGTCTTTAGATGAGTACAAAGGTAAACTGTCAATAGGCAGAGAAAACAAACTACCTATTAAGGCCTTTTAACTATAGGTTTTGGGGAAAACAGACCACACACAGGACATTGGTGTGGGTTTCTACTGAATGGGGAGTGACTGACCACTTTGTATTCTCTGGAATGCCTCATGATGATGTTGTATTTAATCCATAGACAAAACTTTGATCTGATGTGTCTTAATGCTTAACCAATAGACACCCTCTTCCATTTATTTTTTACCATCTAGTGTTGATTTTATCCCATTGTATTTAGATAGTATTTGTTTGGGGTTTTGGTGTGTGTGTGTGTGTGTGTGTGTGAGAGAGAGAGAGAGAGAGAGAGAGAGAGAGAGAGAGAGAGAGAGAGAGAGAGAAGGAGAGAGAGAAGGAGAGGAAGAGACTGAGAAAGAGAGGGTTTGGTGCTTTGATGACATACCCTGAAGATGGACTTTCTAAAGCACCCAGTTTGGTATAAAATGACTGGTCTAAGACATGAAGACTGTCCCAGTACTCTGCAAACTAGCTTTGCATGTCTCTGAGGATGTCTTCACATTTGTTTGGGACTTAGTCTTTTTTTCTACAATAATAGTGGAAGATAAGAATCTCGGAAGGTTCATAATATAAAAAATCACGATTATCATTGCTTAAAGCATGTCATCAATAAAACTTATTGAAACTATATAAGAAAGCAATAGTGGTTTTTAATAAAATTACAATTGAATATCCTTGACTCTTACTCATAACTATGTTATTAAACTTCTCATTTGACTTCTAATATATACAAATGTTCTCATTTTGATGCAAAATGCAATATAAGGAGGTGTGCGACGTTCTTGCAATGGAAATTCAATGCTATCTTTTATTGTTGTAAACTGTATACTGTGTATAAAGCTGGGATAATGTTTATATGAAAAAACATCTGGGATTTGATTTTGGTCCAGCTGGTAGAAGCCCTATTACCTGCTACACTAGGGAGTTCAGGATGCAGGATATGACTTATTGCCCACATACTGCCAGCAGATCCAAGATGGCGGCATGAGAGGAGAACGCCGATAACTGCCTGGGAAGGGCCTTGTGAACAGAGGGGAATCCACAGGGCAAACCCTGAGAAGAAACCTCAACTAAGAGAACCACACAACGCAGAACAACACACAAAGGTTAGAGAAAAAAGGGGAGAGCAGGAGAGGGAAAGGGAAGCAGCGGTTCGGGGACAGAGACTCGGAGCGCGCCCGGGGGCTGGCAAAAACAAAGGGGGATTGGGGGACTACGGTCAAAGTGGAGCTGGATCGAGGGCGGGCTGGAAGCCGAGACCTAGGGAGCGTGGAAGCCCCACAAGACTGTGGACAATTTAACATCAGATCTCAAGGGACAGCACACAGTGCCCTAATCAGATCACAGAGCCTAAAGTGGAACAGGGACTGTGGAGCAGTGTGGCGGCACTTCCCGGCGGGCGGGGTGAGAGCAGGGCACCAGCCCACAACAGCTCAGCACCCCTGATTTACGGAGGAGATTGACTGTGAAGGAGCGCCTTCTGAAGACAGGGCTCTTGGAGTGAGGGCTGGGGCTTGAGTGGGCATAGCTGCATTGGATGTACTTGGAGTGAATCCGGCAGTCTCAATAGAGCCAGGAGCATAGAGCGGCTGCCGTCAGAGCTACGGCCTGTGCGCGCAGGGCTTTTGGCGCCCCGCACACTGGGCCACTGCGGCACCACTGCGTGCATGCAACTGGGCTTTCCGCGCGCCGCCAACCAGGCCACCGTGGCACCGTTGCCTGCTTGCCAGCGCGCTACCGGGCTTTTCGCACCCTGTTCACGAGGCCGCTGCAGCGCTGCTGCCTGCGCGCAAGACCGGCTTTCGGCGCCCTGCCCACCGGGCCGCTGTGGCACTGCTGCCTGCTCACGAGCACACAACTGGGCTTTTGGCATCCCACCCCCCGGGCATCTGGGGCACTGCAGCTTGCGCGTTACAACTGGGCTGCCAACCGGGTCACCGCAGCATCGTTGCCTGCGTGCAGGACTGTGAAGCTGACCAGGGCCTCTGCCAAGCCCCAGCCCATCCAAGTGCTGCCCTGCGGGCATGGCTTACAGACACAATTGAAGGAGGGGCAGCCAGTTGGAGGAGAGAAAGACCAGAGCTCCTGTGCCCCACCCACACTGAACCACCAGCCCCCTGCTGAAAGAGGAATCTGCTATTGTGTCTCAGCCCCGCCCTAGCTCCTACTCACATGCCCCCACCCCTGGCCACACCTTTACTACCCTGCTATCTAACAACTAAGACAGCAACCTGAAGTGCCCCAGGACACAGAAGCTGTCTGCTTCCCCCAACCCTCTCCCAAAATCTCCTCCCACAACTGAGCCCAAAAGAAAAAAAAAAAGAGAAGCCCATCTGATAGGCAACCCCCCAGAGGGAAATCAGACTCATGCCTAGAGCAAAAAGAACCACATCAAACACAATGCACACCTCAGAATCCAAAGCCCCTCCAGAAGATCAGGGGCAGTCTTTAGTAAAGGACCTTGCACACTTGGAATCAAATCTAAGTGAAACAGAATTAAGGGCTGCATTAATCAAGACACTCAGAGAGCTCACTCAATGCTGGCAAAGTACCCAGACACAGTTAAATGACCTC
>PVKE010043538.1:0-13345 GCA_004027555.1 Craseonycteris thonglongyai | reverse complement strand
ATTTTATACATGAAGAATGTAGAAAAATAAGCAAACAGCTAATATTTTGGAGCAGACAAAATAAAATATAACCAAATCAGAATGTTTTCCCTATACTTTTACCATATGAGACAATGAAAATTAAGCTTTAATTTGCAGCAGCCTTCTCACTGCAATTATTCTACAACAATAAACCCGTGGTGATTAGAGTATTTTGTGTATTAAATTATATTGTTTGGCATTATTGCTACCTGATTCTGGGTAATATTATATCAGCTAGCTAATTTTACCTTAACCAAAATAAGTAGTTAGTAGACCATAACATGTGACAAGAGAAAAGAAGCATCTTTAGCCCTTTGTTAGCCCACAAAAATACTGAGTCCTAGGATACTTTAATTTCACTATTATCTAAGTAATGCCAATATGCATTCTGACTGACTGTGCCTCAAATTCCTTTTGCAACACAAGATAAATAAATGTGTCAGTGATATTAAATATTCATTACATTAAACTTTTAAGTGCTGAAAAAAACAGTTTGTCTCAAGGAGAAATATTATGATAGTTTAAAAATTAGCTCATAAATAATTGTATATTTATAAATTCAGTAGTTTCCTCCCAGCAGGGAATTAACATACACCTCGATACACATGCTGGTACGGAATGCATGGAATGTAGATTAGGAACTCTCCAGAGGACACCAAAATTCTGAGAGTAGATCCAAATAGAGACAGAAAAATATAATCCTGTTCTAATTAGGTGTCATATCCAAGGGATAGGCCGTGGTTGTGGAGATGTTGAATGGGAAAGCATTTAGCAGGGAAATACATTTCAGAAATAGAAGATTTGGCAGTTGTTGTGGGTCACGATTTACAATGTATATTTTTGAAACCAAGATGAGTAACACAGACCCAAACTATCATCTTGGATATCTATGCTGTTGGGACAGAGATAGTTATTGAGAAACAGTTAATCCAAAAGGACTTAACTGGAAGTGTAGTCAAGGGGTTCTGATGTCTTCTTTGATTGACTAGCTCCAGCCCACCTCTGCCTAGTTTCTTCAATGTTGTCTCTAATAATGCTTGATATCCTACCTTATTGGATCTAGACAGACTTGGAACAGCCAATCATGTCCTAGAGTCACAGTCAATACAAACAACTGAAATGAGTTCAGGATTAGGTCAGGGCTTAATATCATTTATGTTATATGTTACTAAATATATTTCAAACACAATCCAGCCTATAATCAAAAAGCAGACAAATTAATCTTGAATAGATATTAAAATTATCAAAATTACCTTGACAGGTGGATGTTTTAAATACAGCAGTGTGTTATGACATTATTTCTTCATATCTTACATATGATGTCATGTTTCTTAAACTTCAGAATAGACTGAAGTAACCTGTGATAAGTATTACATAACATACTCTTGAATAAAATAATGTTATAGTAATCTTTCACATACAATTTTGAAGTTTCTATTTAAGTAGTACTATTGGTCCTAATTAATTACAATTTCTTCTATTAAAATGAAGAAAGGCTCATGATTTTTTCTAGGGGTCCCCATGTAGCCAGGAGGCGTTACTAGAATATTGAACCTTAGATGGAAGAAGGGCAGTAGTGAGATGAGGGCAAAAGGACAAAGAAGAACTTCACAAAGTAAATCATAAATATTTTTCATTTCAAGAGCTGTTACAGTTTTAAAACCCCTTGTCAGGATTCAGTGGAGACTATTTTCTATTGCTGTTGCTTTTGTTGTTTGTTTGTTTTCAGAGTGTGAGAATGTGTTTATTTTGAATGCTAAACTAAAAGTTAAAGATTCAACACGCTTTTTATTTCTTCAGTGAATGAGTAAAATTTTAAATGGTTTATTTCATAAAAAAGAAGACACAGCTTTATTCAAATAATTTTTATATTTGTTTAATTATTATATAACTTACTAGACATATATAGTTTTGTGCATTAATAGTAGATATATTTTTGAAAATTAAACTCATATTTTAATATGAATAGAAGGAACATGTAATATCATTTAAAACTGGCATTGGAGTGTACTTGCCTATTTTCTGTTACATAAAATTTTAAATACACTTTCTTGTCCTTGTAGCCATAACTAAGGAGCTGTAGAGGAAAAGTAAACATATGGTATATGCTATTTGTTCTTCTTTCTGGAAATAAGAAAAGTCAAATTTAAAATTTAATCTAGAATTATCTCAGATTGTAGTATCTTTACCTTAACTATATTCTAAATTGGTGTGGAATATTTCACTAGTTCATCCAGAATTGAAATAAGATTCACTTTTATTATTTTTGTTTTCCTGTTTAATGTTCTCTTTTGATGACTAGAACATTGGTGCTGAATGTGATTAAGAGCTTTCAGTGGCTGGAGAAAGTCCATTTAGTCATGAAACTGATAACTCTGAAAGAAGTTTTGAGAATGTTTGAGATCTTTAAATGATATTAAGAAGTGTAAATTAGAGGGATACAATCAAATGTTAACTCAATCACCAGTGACCTCTGAATTGGTGTGAGAGGTTAGTTCTTATTATAGTGCATTTGCTCAATCTATTTGCCAAGTGCTAAATGAAGATTTGAACATTAATTCATTTGAAACTCCTTTAAATGCAACTACTGTCATATATAAAATAAATGAAATGTAATGTACATTCTGTGACATTTGTGGCATCATCCTGCTTTTCCTTCTTTGGTCATTTTAGATCACCTCAAACACAAATAGCACCACAAAATTCTGAAGTGCTATATTTTTCTCTATTGAATAGATATTATAAGAAGCTAAGGTCATTAGTTAAGAAGACTAAGAAAACAGCCCAAACATCAATCAACAGTAGAATGGAGAAATAAAATATATAATATATTTATGCAATGATTAAAATGACTGAGCACACAGCAAATCATAATTTTAAAGGAAAGAAATCAAGCAAGAAACATACATAATCTATGACTGATTTTTTTAAAAGTACATCAGGCAGACCTATTCTATGTTATTTAAAGATGCATAATATATAGAACTCCACAGCAAGATAAGAAAAGAATGATCATAAATGTTAGCATAGAAGTTACCTCCAGAAAGGAGAGCAAGAGTTAGAAACCCTTAGCACAAGGGGGAGCACTTCTGGAGGATTATTCTCAGTTGTTACTGGAGTAGGGGTTGGGGGGGTAGTAACACTGGTATTTGCTTTACAATAGTTTATTTGTTCATATAGTCTTCGTATGTGTGTCCTACTTCTCTAAATAAAATAAACAGATCATAGATAAATAGGTGATTGATTGATTGATTGGTTGATTGATATAAAAGGAATGGGGTAAATTAAAATCCAGAAAACCAGTGTATTTGAAGTGCTCTTTTTCATCCAAGGTGTTTATTTAGACTGCCAAAGAAAATTATGTCATGAAGGTTCATGGGACATACTATGGAAAGACTGAGAACTTAGATTCAGAATCCCAATTCCATATTTATACACTCTGATATTAATAAACAATGTTTACTAATATCTCTGATATTAATGTTTATTAATATCATAGAAATTTACTTAAATTCTCTGATGCTTACAGTTTTTTTATCTGCAGATTGGGAAAATATAAAAATGGGTGATAATTTTAATGAGATTATGGAATTTATTTAGATAATTAACACCTCATCTCCAATCTTTTCTCCCATAATCTTCAATGTTATGCATAACGATGTGGAAACAATGTGGAGTTATAACTGCCAAAATGTATGAAATACTTTTACATACGTCATGCATTCATTCAGTTTTTTGTTCAACAAAACTTCATTAAACAAGGCACTGTGATCGTGAATAAGGAAAAGGATATTGCCATTTTTATTGCACACACACAAGGACAATTACACACACAATGAACACACACACACAATGTGCCTAGCCTTTGTCAGAGCTAAGCACATTGTGGGGAAAAAGTCAAGGAGTAAAAGGTGGTTCTTAACAGGGGTTCACCTAGTTTCATTGTTGCTTATTGTAACATAGCAAAGGAATACATGTGCGTATTTCACAGTCAGGCTGATGCCTATGAAACCATACAAAGGCATCAGCCTGACTATGAAATATGTACATCTATAATAAGGAAAAAGGATTGACATTTATTGAGCTTCTTCTCTTCCTCTTTTGTACCATGTACTGTACTAGGCTCTTTCTCACATAATACTCCAATTAATCTCACAGTGATATTACAGGTAAAAATCAAGATTCCTAGAAATCAAATGATGTTCTTAGGACTTATGGAAGATAGAATAAATGCCAGAATCAGGATTTCACCTCAGATTTGCTTAATTCTACTACATCAGAGTATCTCCCCAGACCCATCTCAACACTCTCAAACATGTACACATGGAGACACAATTTTTATTTCTTATTGGTTGCTGTCTTTAACATGCCAAGTGAAGAGAAGAACCAACTAATGACCTGAGACTCGATTTCAGGAATATTTAGGTCATAGTCCTGAAAATTATATTAAAAAAATTCTTTAAAATAATGATTCTTTCAAGTAATTTAGAAATAGGTTTATCTTGCATTTTAGTGCCATTGATGGATTAATAAATTATTGTATATGTAGATTTTGTGATACTTGTAAAAAGCCCTCACCTAAATGTTTAAGTAGCACAGACTTAGATAGGTTTAGTTGATAGTAAATTAAGAATTCAACAGCACATTTGACAAAAGCAAATTCCTACAACTACAATAAAATGCACATTGATTTTATTAAATGCAAGTTCAGACTTGACATTTTCTTAATTTAAAAATATTTTCCAAATATATATTGCATTATGCCCTTCTGAAGTAAATATTCTTCAAATGGATGTTGCACCATACTTTTCCTAAATAAATAAATACCTGTCCTTTGAGCATTGACACATCTTGCATCAAATACCTAAAGTTCTAAAGACCACTCTACCTGCACTGAATCAAATGAATTTAATAAATATTAGTTGAATGGAATTGAGAAGTCATATCTACCTCTCCTTTAACACCAGTTAATATTTTACCACTAGTGAGACAGGGTGGTCTGTAGTCACCACGGTTTTTAACAATTACTAAGAATTCACTTATCTTTCATCCTCATGCTCACTGGTCAAATAATACATATTAAAGTGTTTAAACCATTTAGGTTTTGTTTAATTTTTTTTTTGGTCATAACAATAATATTTATTTCCAGCAACACATTAAATTGTTTATTAGTTTTTATGCATTACAGCTACTGCAGCAGTACAATGTATACCCAAATCTATCAACTACTACAAAAGTGCAATTAGAATTTTTGTATACTTTTCAGCTTTTTTATTTTGAACTAATTTTAAGGACATAGTAGTACAATACATAGAGTGAACTAAGATGAGAATTGTTATTCTGAAGAAGAAAATGCATATTGATTTCTTCATCTTCTGTTTAAGGAATGTGATAGAAGTGTAAATATACTTACTTCATCATGACTTTGATAAAACTTATGCATCTTCCAGAGCCATATTATTGAGTAAATAATCCCCACCTTACTAGCAAACTCAGATCTATTACTACTTGTAATTGATACTCAGTAATAATTACTGTTATATCTAGTGAGCATTTATTTCCTGTATGCCAAGTATGGTGTTAGATACAGTTTAAGGTGTTCAACATTAATACAATAAAAATTATATTAATATTATTGGTAATTATAAAGAATTACCTGTAGAAGGAAGCTGAATATTAATAAAGTCTTCAAATATATATATAATTTTTAAATTTGCCTCCTATATTTTGATTGCCCAGCATTTATCACCATGATTTACCATGTAAAGTGGTGATCATGCATACATCATGAAGCTTTAGACATCCTCTGGATTTAAATGAGTCCCCTGAACATATCCTAAATCCTGAAAGTGAATGTGGAATTAAAAATAACCATAAGGCTTATGGCTAAGCTGAAAGTGACACGGAGTTTATACAATCTTCCTTAGAAAAACAGCATGATGTCCCTTTTAAGTCCCCCACCTGCCATTTCCCCATTTTATCCTTGAACTTATTCTCCTTATAGTGATCCTTTCTTTACATAATCATAATGTGTGTAGCTGATACTTGGACCACATCAGGAAAGGACAGATGGAACTTTATTTTAAGAACCAGGATATTTTTCACAAAAATCAAGAGTTAGAGTATTGTATTTGTGTGGTCAGTAATAATGTAGCAACAGGAAAACACGGTTTTATCATTTTGCAACCATTCTGTTACTCTTCATGCTCCACACTTTGGATTTGTTCTGGTTCAGGAAGTGTTTCTTAAGAATAGGAATGCACTTCTTAAGAACATTCTGAGATATGGTCCCTAAGAGACCAGTAGAGTTTTAGAGTTAATAATGCTTGATGAGCTGGCTATCAAACATTTAGAAATCATGGGTTTTAATTCATTCATTGCTGTTAGTAGTTTACTCATATGATAAATAAGATCATGTAAATATTAATGATATATTCATGGTGAATGTCTTTATAGGATGCTATTTGAGATGTTTTCATTACTGCATTACTAAATTTCTGAAAACAACTCTGAATTTTGTTTAAAATGTTAATAATTTACTGAAATATTTAACACACATAATCCTCCTAGGACATGGGAAAAATTAAATTGCAAATTGTATTTATCTCTTATGTCATTGTAAAATGCAGTAATAATCTGGGAGCCAACATTTTGTTGATTCATCTTTTGCCATTTACCAAGTCAAAGAAAAGTATGCATAATATAATTATGCTTTTATGATTTTATAATTTCTTCCCTGGGAATAATGATTTTCTTTACTCCACGTAATATGCCTTATAAAAAGTCACGTGGGATCAAAAAATAGAGTGTAAAAGTATGTTTCTGATAGAACATGTGGAAAGAAGGAAATTTAATATAACTTAAGGTTTTGTATATTAAAATTAACTATTACAGTAGTTTTAATTGCTGTTCTTCATGTTTAGAAATTACAGTATCATTCTTCTAAATCTACCAGCTTATTGCTATAAATTTAGAGATTATAGCATTATATCTAATTTCAAAATAAACATTTAAATCATGCTGCAGAAATTTATTATAATTTAGATTGTCATTAATATCAAGAAAAATTCTTATTGCATTAACAACCTTTAATTTAGTTAATTGCATAATGTTTTTTTATTTCATAGAATATAACATTTCCATATAGGCTAGGAACTTATACTATTTCTAGTTATTTTAATGTTACCTCAAGCTCAAGTTGTCTATGGTAGGATTGTATATCTGGACAGATATGATATTCTATGTCTAACTTTCCCTCTTTTTGAGATATGCTTTCACCACTGTTCAGTTCAAACTGTCCAATTTCCATGGAATTTGCCCATCTAATCTTGTCAACACCTTGAAATCAAGCTTTCATTCAGAAATTATTTTCATGCCTAGTATCATACTTTGCATCATTTTATATCATTATAAACAATCCTACTGTTACCTTTTAAATATTTATTTATTTATTTATTTATTTATTTATTTTATTTTATTTTTGACAGGGTGTTACCTTTTAAATGATGTAAGAATTCAATTTTCCAGAGTCTATGCTTCCCATCAGTAATAGTACCAATTTCAGATGGCAAAACAGTAATTGCATTTTAATCAGAAAACCTAATTTAATATATGGGAAAGATAACTTTGTTAGATTCACATTACAGCTGTTATTAACAAGGCATTATTTGGTGACTATTGTACAAAATAAATTATATATTAGATTGCTTAAATAGTTTAGGATTTCATGTACTAGATAGTTTTTTCTTCCACAAATTTCATGGCCTTATGTATTTGATTTGTAAAAACTTAATTCGTGAGATTAAAAGGTATTTTAAGTGATTTATTTTCTTGAAGGAAATATCTTTGTTCCTATCAATAAACATATCTGTAGCTAGTATTTTTATAAGCAAATAGTATTTGTTATTTGTAAATTGGCATTCAATCATCATACCTGGTTATTCACTGTAAAACACTACTTAGAAATTTAATTTTGAGATATTCTTTGAGGCTACCAGAGTCATGGTCCTGATGTAGTTACTTATTGAAATGCCTTTTATATTTATCTTAGTTATAAAAATAATTACCATTTTAGCTACTTTTAAATGTACAGTTTGATAGTGTAAGCTGTATTCACATTATTGCACAGCAGCTATCTAAAACTTTTTCATCTTACCAAACTGAAACTATCTACCCATTGAACAATGAACCCCCATTTAAAAAACTAGTTAGATATCCTTTCTAGATTTAGGAGATCACTTTCCTTCTTCATTATTCCCCATTCTCCTATGAAAGTGGATTTTAAATTAAAGCAAATACATAAACACTCATTTTGATGTATGCATATTAAGATTGTCTTAATAATAAGAACAAACTTTAATTCATCAAGCTGTTTTCAGTGTGAAAAGCACATCGACAGACATTGTTTCATTGCTTTTTTCCCTTCAGTTCCTTTGACATAGAAAGAACTACATTAATGTCTCACTGAAAAGAAGGGTAGAGGACATTCAGGGTGTCATATCTCTGCGCAGAATCCCTTAGAGAATAAAGTTGTTATTGTTGGAAACATAATGGATCTAGTTTTATTAAATAATTTAGATCAGCTACATAAATTGGGACACACAAGCACACTTCTGTTTTACCATGACAGTTTAAAACAGTTTAAATTTCATAAAATTCTCACTGAGAGAAAACAAAAAAAGTAGTGTTGACTGCCGCCCACAGGTACACCCTTTACTACCCACCCCAAGTAGCCAGTATCCAAACCTGATAAGCACTGTGAGTCTGTGTGTGTGTGTGTGGGGGGGGGGGGGGGAGGAATGATAATTATAGAAAGATGATGAAACGGAACCAAAGAAATCACTTAGTGTCTCCTCAAACTCACATGATCACTGGGAGACACAAAAGGGACTAATATTCAGATCCTTTCCCTCCTCACTCAGTGTTCTTTCCGCCTTGCCAAGTTAGAGAGACTTTCCCTTATCATCCCAGTAAAGAAGCCTGAAAGTAGCACAGAACTGCCCTCAAGAGACTTAATTATTATTTCTGATTTCATATTAATTTCATGGAAAGATTTCCAAGGCCAAATACTTGAAATGCCCACTCTTTAGGCACACTTGTGAAGAGAATGTACACTCTTCTGAAGGTAGTGCCTATATCCTACCGGTATATAATGTATCATTGTATCCCTTAGACTGTCTCAGTATTTGACTTATTGTGGATAAATAAGAAAATCTGATAAATGAATTAGTAATTGGCTTCCAGGTAGACTATCTGCAAAACTATCTGATTTCCGTTTCATCTGCACAAATTCCTTGCTTTATACACACCACCACCAAAGCAAGGTTTGGAAGGACAATACAGATTGGGAAGCAAGCTAGACTTCTTAAAGTAAGAAGTATGAAGTTTTGCTCTTTATTTCGTCTACAAATTCACTAAGGATTTATAAAATTTACCTATACAATCTATCTCAGGTAATGACTTCTAGATGCTATTTAGAAATTGGCCAATTGTGCCAGGTAAAAATCACCTGAGATTATAGTGCAAATCAGTCATCATTAAAAATGTATAATAGAGACCTAGAATTTATACAAGATCTACTAAGCATTTATTTTATATGAAAGAGGAATACATTCCACAGCACATACATAATTAAATGTAAATGTATGCTGAAAAAGCTCATAATCATGAAAAATACATATCTTGATGTACTACTTTTATTTGGCAACCTTTTCCTTACAATATCTATCTTAATATTCAAGAATGGATTAGAAATTATATCTATGGTCCCAATACTTTTTGTGAAATAGGTATAAGAATAGATAGAGATAATTTATTTTCCTTCAGCTCTACATAGAGATGGATAACTATATCTTTCTGAAAACTTATTGAAGCCATTAGGGTTTTTTTAACCTTTAACTGTACCTTTATAGACTCTAACATTACCCGCTAGTACAAATTAATTATACATTATTATTTGAAGGCTACCACCCCATTTTTTTAACTTGTTTTATATTGTTGTAACATTCACACACAGTATCAGTACATACGGCTTTAATGTTTCATTTAAAGTAAAATTTTTAGTAACAACATTTTCAACATTTAGTAAGTTTTTATCATTAAGTAAAAAATCAACTGATGACAAGAACTCTGTAGTTTCTGTTCAAAATTTTCTGCAAATCTAAAGCTGTTGTAAGAAATAAAATTCATTCATTAAAAAATTTATATAGCAAATGTTTTAAAAAGTATTGCTTAAACCTCCAGACATGAAGAAGAACATTTTTAATATCTTACAGTTGATTCTTTTACAAGACATGCTATCTGCCTTTCTATCTTTCCTAAGTATAGGACAAGGAAACAGACTTAACCTGCCAAAAGAGAGATGTAAGTCATAAAAGAAACATTCTAATGATTCAAATATTAGTATTGAAACAGATTCCTAGATGAAACTTCCAGAATTTCATATCTTAAAAAGTTTAAAAGAAAGATACAAGTAATCAATTGTCTGGGAAAGCCTAATACTTTCTCTTGCCTAGAAGAAAGGAGATAAATTAGTTAAAACTAGAAAAATGGATCCAACCTTCTGTGGCTATTATCCATTCTTTATTTCTTGGACTAGATTGTTCAACCCATTAAAAAATAAGAGCTTTATGAATTTAAAGTCACAGGTCTAATGCTTATTTCAACCTGTTAGCTTCCCCTTCTTTTGAGGACATACACTCTACTCCAAACCTTGGCAAATTATCTGGTAACTTTTATCCACACACAAAGCAAGATACTTGGAGTTCCCAGGCACCCAATTATCCTCACAAATTTCTAGAAGATGCCATGTTGCAAGCTGAAATCTTAATACCAAAGTAAGATACGAATATATGTACAAAAGTAGAGGTGGCTGATTACAGGTTTTGCTGTCAAAAACATATAATGGCTAAGATCAGCCTAGCAAGCTGTGATTCACCTATATCAAGAAAAGAGAGAAGCAACTTCAGAGGGTTGTTCTGATTTCTCTATCAGAGACTTATACCTAATGATTTTGAATTTTGCTTCTTTTCGGTCTCTTTATTCCTGAAGAGCAATAAAACCTCCCAACTATATTCACTGAATCTACAAAAATACTTTTTTTGTTTTAAATCATAAGCCATCAAGAAAAAAAGGATGCATTTTTCTATAATTTTGGATACTAGAAACTCCCTAATCACTGGCTATAAGAAAATAAAACAAAACAAATGAACTGCTTAATATTATAAGTAATATAAAAAAAATCCTTACTGTGTAACATAATGTAAAACCTATATTTCACAGAGTCTCCATAACTCAAAGACATTAATCTTTTATATTAAAAAACACTTAAACATGTAATGACTTCTACCAGCACATATTTGACATTCTACTTAGATGACAAATGTTATCTCTTAACTATGATTTGAGCAGATGTGGCCCTACACTGATTGTTTTATCCTTTTAATAAAATAAAAATTTACCTCAGGACTGACTTGCTGATTAGTAAAACTGAATTTTCTTAAGCTTAGGATTTGAGAAATCAATAATTGGAAAGATAAATGTTTGAGGACATAATGAAAAGCAAGTATAATAAAATTTTCTCTAAGATCCTGAGGCAGCGTCCAAATTTATAGAAGTGGTAACTAAGTGTTCAAAGACCAAGGAGACTGGAGAAAGCCTGAAAATCTGGTTCAATACCTTGAAATATTTATCTCTTTGTAGTGATAAATGAGTTTTAATCAATTTGACTGTAGAAATTGAACCAGAAGGAGTATTTTTCTAAGTGGTTTCAATAATCAAGGAAGAAAATCCTGATTTCAAATGTTCACCATCTTCTTCAATAGTCCCTTAAAATGAACTCAAGATATGAACAAAAAGAACTTGATTATAGCATACAAATTTTTTCATATTTATTTATATAATAGTCTCAAAGCATAGTTTGTTTTTGAATAAAATTATCTCCCTGGAATAATGGTTCCTAAAATTCAACTACAGAACCTGGCCTAATATTTTATGAAGCCGTATGTTAATTATGTTAGTGTGAATTACTAATTAATTAATCTCATATCGATGAGTATAACAAATCATCTTTTATAACATGCTTGATATGCAGATAATCACATAAAAGTCTATATTGTAAAATACGAGTTTGAGCATATACTTTATGTCACAAGTATTTAACAATATGTATGTATACATATCAATTCTTGTTTGATGGTTTATATTTAATAGTCAAATTTTATCTTAAAACGTTTACCAATCACACCTAATCAGTGTTTAAGGGCAAATAATTTCGTGAGAATTTGAGTAAAAAAAATATTTTTTAAATTGTGTCATAAAATATTGGACCATGTGGAGTTTGCACTGGCAGTAGTAAGGAGTACGGAGTATGCTCCTGTTCCCACATCCTTTCTCTGTGGGTGTTCTCATCAGGCTCACAGATCCAGTTCAGAGTTCCAGCATACTGATTGCCTCTAGACAGCGTGTGAATATGAATGAAGAAATTCTCAAATCTTGACAGCCACCATAGGGCCTGGGTCAAGTTCACCCCCAAGTCACGTGTTGGATAGAAAGAAGTAAAATTATAATATGATTACCAAAAGTGTTTCTGAAGTTCAAATTTAGAACTTTCACATTCCTTTATAAACACTTTCATAAGTATAATTTTAATCATAATGCATTATGTATCACACAAACTCCTACTATAATGGTTTTCTCGAGAATCCACTCAGTCAGTTTATTTATATGTATCAGAAATTATAACAACCTTTCAGGTTCCAAAAAACATAAATATTGAAAGTAAACATTTAAATTGAATATACTTAAAATAATTACTTTTTAATATATAATTCCATGGATCATAATCCATATGAAAATTGGAGACATGTCCTATAGTAATCAACTCCCAATGCAATTATAAATAGATTTAATTGGCAATGGGATTTAAAGCTTTCCACTGTGTAACAAAGTAATAGAATTTTCAGCTCACTCAGCATGTGACTTCTTCGATGATAAGCTAAAGTCCCGAAAATAAGTAAAGACTTAAAATGACTACACATATGATTTTTAAATTATTCTACACATTCTTTGAGAAATTAGGAAACTAAGCCTAGAACCTGAGATTCTAATAAAGAGCAAAGTAAAGATGTAATATGATTTTTTTTAAATCATAGATTAAAATATTAGTAGAATAAACAATTGCTATTAGTGAACCTTTATACTATTAAAACTTTTCAGGACACAAATATTTTTAGAAAACTTTTCAAAATAGTTACATGAAAATCTACTGCTATTTTGAAATTTGTTATGACTGCCAGTACCCTATTATTTTCAAGAAATAATAACA
>PVKE010043537.1:0-13347 GCA_004027555.1 Craseonycteris thonglongyai | reverse complement strand
CGGGATTCGATCCTCGGTCCTCGTGGCCTCAAAGCGAGCGCTCAACCCGCTGAGCCGTCCCGGCTTTCCCCTATTTTTATTGTTTTTGACAGAGAGAGATACAGAGGCAGAGACAGAGAGAAGGGGGAGGGCCCAGAACAGTCTCCATAGTTGCACATCATCGGTTTTTCCACATAGTTTCATTCCACAGGTGGGTGCGGGGCTGCACAGGGCAGGAATTGGGCTGAAGTCTCACCCTGGTGAGAACTGAACTGGGGGCACACCCCAGTTCAGCATATGGGTCCGCACAGGCCGGGGCCGGGACTTGATCCTCAGTCCCTGGGGCTGCAAAGTGAGTGTTTAACTCACTGAGCCATCCTGGCTTCCCCATGTGTTATATTTTTAATATTTTCTTTAAATTGACTCACTTATTTTTTATTTGAAAACATTTTAAAAGAAATATGACCTGGAAATGAAAAATTAGCATTTGTGTGATGAATAAAAGTAAATTCTAAAAATAAATACAATGAGAACAAAATAACATTATTAAAAATTAAGTTAATTCCATTGCCTACCTGCTGCAGCTTCTCAGCTTCAGTGAAGTCTGCTCTTTTTTATACATAAGAATCTTATAGACATAAGTAAGGATAGAATATTCCATGTATTTATAGAGAGCTTTATTTTCTTCATAACATAGAATATCATAAAAAAAAGCATGCTAATTCTTGAGACAAAATTTTATTAGTTAGGTGGACTAGAGATGGCTCATAAAATCATTTAATATCAAGAATTAATTAAAATCAAGAATTTTTTCACAAGACCACTGTAAATAGTCGAATTTTAACCATCTCTGTAGCAGCAAGTTCATGGGGGGAAAAGGGAGGGGGGTAAAAACAATATTCTTTTACGTGGTCTTAATTCAAATCACAAATAATAGAGGAAGAAAGGTAAATTTCTATAGGTAACTAAGGGATGCCAGGATGGCTCAGCAGTTTGAGCTCTCGTCTTCTAGTCCTGGGGTCTGAGGATTAAATCTGGGCCCCAGCCCCCACAGGCTCATATGATAAACTGGGGTGTGCTTTCCATGTGGGAGGCTCCTGGTTCAGTTTTCACCAGGGCGAGCTTCCCATGTGGGTTGGCCCCAGCCAGCAACTATGGAGACTGCTCTGAGACCTCCTCATTCTCTTTCTCTCTCTCTGTTTCCTTTCTCAAAAACAATAAAGATAAATGATTTTAAAAATTCTATAGATAAATAATGTGCATAACTATTGGATGTTCAGTGATAGGTTTATAAGGAAATAATAAGAGTACAACTATGCCATGTGTAGGATTATATGAGGAGATACAATAATGTTAAAAGGAGGTAGCTAAATTCACGCACTCTAATGTATGTGGGTTAACTTTCACATTAATATCTTTCAGATGAGTAAAAATCACATACCCTGGAACATCTTCTACCTCTCTGTTATATGCTGTCTTCTAGGAACATAAACTTAGGGGAGAGAAAATATCTTTTTCTCTGACACATACCAGTGAGAAACAGACCCATATTCTTCCAAATCATTAAAACTTTGAAAGAATTAATGAATCTAATTATTTCTTTTCTTTTTTTGTTTTTATTGTTTGTTTGTTTGTTGTTCCATTAAGATTTGTGTTTCTTCCTGGGTTGTTTCTTTAATTTAAAAAAAAACAAAAAATAAACAATAATTCTTTTGGAAAGCTTCTATAAAATAAAATCTCTATGCCTAAAAGTCAGAAGTCATCTCCTTCAAGTTATATCTCAACTTTGTAAGCTAAAAAGTCAACATTCAGAGAGAAGATTGGAACTCAAAGTTCTCATCTGCTTCTTCCTGCCAAAAATTTAGATCAATATTCTGATACTGAGTATACTAAAATAGTAACCTAATGCTCCATATATTAGAAATGGATTCAGAGATTCCTTGCTCCAATAGACCTTTCTTACTAGGATGTTGTTTCTCCGTTAGTGTCATGAATTATAGAACATTTTCTACTTTTTAGAGTATTTTCTATTCTTTGGCTCATTTGATTCTCACAGTCATGCTAGGAGGCCCAATAAGTATCTGACTCCTCCATTTTACAGATGAACAACTTGGGGGTGGTTTGCCCAGTTTCACAGAGTGAGCTGGTGTGTGGATCAAATCTACCGTAAATCTTGTTCTAGCTTTAGGTTCATTCTCTTTCTACTATACTACATTGGGTGATCTAGCAATACCACCCCCCCGCCCCCGCCTCCACCCCCAAAAAAATGTTCTATTTTTTTTTTTTCTTTTAGTTATACTGCTTTTTTCCCCTCAAGGCTTTATGACTGTTTTTCTGTCCTAAGACTGAAGAAGTAGTGGTCATAGTACTGAGTACCATATACACGTATATCTCTTCCTGATAGCTTTAGTCTTTGGGGCAGAAAATGTTATTGCCATACTGCCTTGACCAGAGAGCTAACTTTATTTCTATAAATTTAATTAGCTTAGGATCCTCAGCATGCTGAAGGGGCCAGTTTTGATATTTCAATTAACTAGCAATTCCTCAATAGGAATCCAGTCTTTAGTAAAGAGAATACTGAAGAACTGAAAGAGTTAATATTGCTTTCAAGGGTGAATTTATAACCTAGAATTAATTTAGGCAATAAGAGAAAATGTATCACTTCAAAGACGGGAATGCTGAACCATGCATACAAATGTGACTGCTAACTGATGTGTGACTTAAAACAGCAATCATGGATTCCAGGGACTAAAGGGACTTCAAGAAGCCATCTGATCCACCCCAACTTCCGCATACTTGTCTTCTTCTCTTCAGTTTAAAAATTTGGCACCTGAAGCCTGGAGATGTAAGTGACCTGGCATCAGAAAGGCTGGTATCAGAGAAAAGATGCCTAGAACCAAAGACTTCAGTTCCCCGGTTATAATGTATCTCTTTCCTACACATTCTGTCTCTTGGCTGGCCTAATTTGTTTCAAGAATGAAGGAGTGGACAATATAGCACATGGGTTAAATGGTCGAGTAAGAAAAGGCCTAAAAATCCATTAAATTTACCCATGTGGAGTCTTTGAGTGACCTTAGTAAACACAATTTTGGTGACATGGTGGGAAACAGAAGCCATAAAAGACAACTCTTTAAAGACATTGATTCTGAAGATAAAGGAAGAAAGAAGGCAACAACTGGAAGATGTAGGGTCTGGGGAGGTTTCTGTGAGAGTTGTTTTTTGTTTTTAAGGAGATGAAAGGAAGATTTCCTTTAAGACTGAAGAGCCTATAGTATTTTTAAATGCGACTCAGAAAAATTTAGTAAAGAGAAAAATGTAAAGATTAAAGGTAAGTATGAGACACAGAGTAAATTAAGAGTTACTGAGAAAGTGGCCATGTGTCGTGTCCAGAGAACACAAGGACATACAGAGGGACGCCTCCTGCATTGCAATGGGAAGAAAAGAGTAGATGCAAAAACTTCACAGGTGGAGCTGTACATCTGGTGGATAGTAAATTCAGCAACTCAGTATTTAAATATTCTACTTTCTCTATGATACCAGAGGCAAATCATGTGTTGAGAATAAGAAAGCATATACTGCTGAGCAGTGGTCTAATGTTTGACAGTCGAAAAGCTCTGAGGTGGTTGTTGAAGACAGCGGTAGAAAAGTGTTGCCAGGCAGTGTTGGGAGCCCAGTTCAACTTGGAACTATGAATATGTAGTAATAGCTGTATTCCCAATTGTCTGGGCACATGCATGAAGAGGATGTATAGTGGAGTTCTTCATACTACTTTTCTTTTTCTTTAAAGGTGAATGTGGTGGAAAGGAAAGGTATGGGAAATTATAGTACATAAAAAAATTGTTTGAAATAGAACATGGAATCTGAGCTATAGAGAGAAGGAAGTGAAGACAAGAGAAGTCTGATAGATTAAGAGAGAGTACAGTTATCAATGTTTGAGAAGTCCTGATGAGGTGAAGGAACACTTGCAGAGGGTGCACTTTACCAAATAAATAGGAAGTTTAGGAAGTTATTGTTATAAAGGGGAATGTTAAAATCAGTAATTTCAGAGGTGGAGTGCTAGTGATGACAATTTCTGAAGTGTGACTTTGGAAGAAGTGGTTGGAATAAAATGGAGGAGACAGGCATCGGAGGTGAGATTCAGAAATTCAGAAACAAAGAGCTTGAGAGGAAGCCGAGATGGCTCAGGGGGTTAAGTGCTCACTTTGCAGCCCTGGGAACTAAGAATTGAATCCTGGCCCTGGCCTGTGTGGACCCATATGCTGGATGGGGGTGTGCTTCCCATGTAGGAGGCCCCCAGCCCAGTTCCTGCCCTGCATGACCTCCAACCACCTGTGCGGAACAAAACCATGTTGAAAACTTATGACATACAAGTGTGGAGACTGCTCTGGGCCCTCCCCCTTCTCTCTGTTGCTCTCTGTCTCTGTCTCTCTGTCTCTGTATCTCTCTGTCTCTCTCTCCGTCTCTGTCAAAAATAAATAAAATTATTCTTTAAATAAAAAAGAAACAAAGAGGTTGAGTGGGTTGCCAATGTGAAGGGAGTCTTTGAGGAGAGGAAGGCTGAACTGTGGTTGTCAAATAATTTGAGTCTCATGGGAACAAAAGTTTATTTGTGTTTGTTCATTTGTTTGTTTGCAAAAGAGTAGAGATCTGTTCTTGGGCCAGGAAGGCATAATATATTCTGGGCCAGTAAAGGCAATGGGAGAGAGAGAAGAAAGCATTGACTTTCTTCTTAACCTTAATGCATGCGGTTTGTGAGAGGATCAGCTACCTCAACCTGAGAGGAGATTCCTAAGGACAGAGTCAGTTTTACAGAAGGCATAAGATAGGTCAAGAAAGTGAGGATCTGAGAGAATTTTTTGATCATGAGTGCCTACCTTAGAGGGCCTGGTGGAAAGATTTCAGATGGAGGGGAGAATAGGGGAAATCAGAGAGAAGACCCATTACGGTTCATGCAGGCCAGGTTCTCTCAGGGCTCCCCTCTCAGAGCAATTCACCAGCCCCACTCTAGTGTTCTGCCCACATAGCACTCAGCCTCTGCATCGCTACTTCCTTCTTCTTATTTTTATTTATTTATTTGTTTATTTATTTATATATTTTTGCATCAACCACTGTTTTCTCTTTACATCAAATTTGCCCAGGAAGAGGACTTCCCTGTTGGTTTCCATCAGCCTCATGAACAGAGTTTCCATGTCAGAAACCCCATTGGCCAGGGCCCACCCTAGTTTAACCCTCCAGAATGGCAAGTCACATATACGAGCCTGAGGGTGTTAATTGACTTGAATTCCAGAGAAAGAAACTGAGAAACTAGGACACTCATATTTTGTTGAGGGAAATGTAAGATAGAACAGTTACTTTGAAATACATTTGGTAGTTACTTAAGAAGTTAAATATATACTTATCACGCAACCCAACAATTCTATTTCTAGGTATCTACCCAAGAGAAATGAAAATACATGTTTACACAAAGACTTGTACATGAAAGTTCATAGTAGCATTATGCACAGTAGTCAAAAACTGGAAGCAACTATGTGGAAAAACAAATGATGTACAACTATGGAGACTGTTCTGGGCACTCCCCCTTCTTTCTGTCTCTGTCTCTGTATCTCTCTCTCTCTGTCAAAAACAATAAAAACTGGAAACAATTTATACATTTATCAACTGGAGAATAGATAAACAAAATGTTTTATATCCATGTGCCACACTTATTTCTGTTACTTAGCAATAAAAAACAACAAACTTCTGTTACATGCAACAACATGGAAGAACCTCAGAAACATTATGTTAAGTGAAAGAAGCCAGATACCAAAAACTACATACTTTATTATTCCATCTATATGAAATATTTAGAAAAGGCAAAGCTATAGACACACAAAACAGATCTATGGTTACCAGGGAGTGCATCAGGGATTAACTGCAAATATGTAAAGGGGGCTTGCTGATGTGATGAAAATGTTCTAAAAGTGGATTGTGGTGTCGGTTGCACAACTGTATAAAAGCTATTAGAGATCATCGCTATGCAAAGCTACAACGGTGAACTTTATAATTTTAAATTATATAATTATTTTATATTACTTAAAAATAAAAAAATTAAATAATATTTAAGTAAAGCTCTTTAAATAATTTTTTACAATTTTTCAATGGATAAAAGCTTTGAACAGACAAAGCATATAAGTATAAAAATGCTCAGCATCATTAGTCATTAAGGAAATGCCAATTAAAACCACATATACCCATTAGAATGGTTTAATTAAAAGTATACTAAACATTGGTGAGGATGAGTAGCCACTAGAACTTTTGTACATCACTAGTGAGAATTAATGGTACAATACTTAGAAAAACAGTTTGACAATTTTTTAAAAAATTAATGTAACATCTCATATACAACTTAGCAATCCCATTCGTTTATAATTTATTTACTCAAAAGAAATAATGAAAAGTACATCTATAGAAACACTTGTACGTGAATGTTCATAGCAGCTTTATTTTTATTTTTTATTTATTTATTTATTTTTGACAGAAAGAGAGATACAGAGACAGAGAGAGAACTGAAATGTGGGAACTCCCCAGTTCAGCATGTGGGTCCGCCTGGGCCAGAGCCAGGATTCGATCCTCAGTCCTCGAGGCTTCAAAGCGAGCGCTCAACCCACTGAGCCGCCCGGCTTTCCCAGCAGCTTTATTTTTAATAGCCACAACTAGAAACAATCCAAATATCCTTCCGCAGGTGAAAAGAAACAAATGGTGGTATATTCCTACAGTGGAATTCTCTCACCAATTAAAGAAAAAGCCCAATGGAGTCACACAACAATGGAGGTAAGTGACAAAATAATAATGCTGAGTAAAGGAGTCTAGACCTACAATAAGCACATAATAAAGGAATATATACAGTATAACTATATGTAAATGAAAGCAGATCATTGTTTGCCTGGGGATGGGGGTGGAAATTTAAAATGTGGATGAAGAAATTATGTGGAAATTTATGATAAATGAACAGTTCATGATTTTTATTTCGGTGATGGTTTCAAGGGTATATTAATATATCAAAATTTATCAAAATGTACATTTAAATATATGTAGTTCAGTATACCTCAATAAATTTATTAAAATGTGCCCAGCCATTGCCACCTTTTCCTTCAGCAACAGCATCAGTATATCACGAGGAAAAACTGAAGGGTCCCTTTTCAAAATGTCCTCTGCCCAAATGTTACAATATTCAAAATCTACAATTGACTTTTTTGTTCTCATTGAGATGAGTACAGCGGTATACCCTTATCTGCAAAGGATACAGCCCAAGACCTCCAATGGATGTCTGAAATTATGAAGAGTACAAATCCTATTTACATTATGTTCTTTCCTATGCATACAAACCTATGATAATGTTTAATTTGTAAGTTAGGAACAGTTAGACATTAACAGCAATAACTAATAATAAAATAGAATAATTATAACAATATATTGTAGTGAAAGTTATGTGACTATCTCTCAAAAAATCTTATTGTACGATACTCACCTTTTTCCTTAAAGGAAGCACATTGGGGTTTCTCTTTGGCATCCAAATTGCCAGCATCACTACTCTTGTGCTTTGGGGCCATTATTAAGTGAATACAAGCACTGCAATACCACAACAGTTGATCTGATATCTGAGAGGGCTAAGTGACTAATGGGTAGGGAGTGTATACAGCGTGGAGACGCTGGACAGAGGGATGATTCATGTCTGGAACAGGATGGAGCTTGATGGTTCAAGATTTCATCACATTACTCAGAATTGTGAGCAATTTAAAACTTATGAACTGTTTATTTTTGGAATTTTCCATTTAATATTTTTGGACCGCAGTTAACTACAGGTAAATGAAACAGAGGAAAGTAAATCCATGGATAAAGGGGGGACTACTTTACTGCCTCTCAAGGAAGGACTCTTTGGCTGTATCTTTCAAACCCAATTTGAAACCTAATTTGTACTGTCTTAGATTACAAAGGGGATTTCATTGACCAAACAAAAGAGAACAGACTTGGAAATGGTTTCAGGAGCACACCCTGTACCTGACTATAGTCACTTATCACACACACACACACACACACACACACACACACACACACACACACACACACCAAAACAAACAAAACAAAACAAAAAAAACAAGCAAACCCAGCTTGGATCCCAGGCTTGTGCTAATGAGTGAGCAGTCTCACTGTGATGGGGGAAGTAGTACTTTAAAAAAATGTACCCTTTATCTGAGGAGTTGCAAGTAAGGGCAAAGTAAGTCAAAGTGAAGAACCATATACAACGAATTGTCTACTTCATGATATTGCCTAATGCCAGCCTTGATCTCAAACTCTGGCAAGATTCAAAAACTGTTGTCGTTTGTTTGCTTTGTTTTGTTTATTGTTTTCACTGGCTGCGGCACCAGGCCTGGCTTTCTTTCCCAGAGTTGTGTTAGCAAGTAGGTAACACTGCCAACAGCAGCTCTGGAGATTGATCACCTCCCTGTCTATCTCAAACTGTCTTTCCCCATTTTTCTATTTCTTGCCCAAACCCCAGGAAACTAAAGCAAAAAACATCCTTCCAAGATTACTACCAAATAGTGGTTGTGATTTTTTATCTTCCAAATAGATTTCTCATACTTTCTCCATCAGATGAAGCCAAGGATGCTCACATGAAAAATGAGTTGGGAAGGAAGGGAGTCTTGGCGGAAGGCTGCCAGGTTTTTTGTGTCCTATGAGTAGGTTTCTTCCCCCACAGAAAAGAAGGTCAGTTCAATCTACGCAAGTGGATGAAGAACTAGTGAACACACCCTTGAATGCACCCCGGCTGCATTGCCCAATAACAGTGAAAATGATGCAACCCAGTATCATGTTACTAACAATTGTTGAGTTAGAAATGGGGAACTATTTAGGATCATGAAAAAGTACAAAGATTTTTTATTTTACAAATGTCAAAACTTTTGCATTTTAAGTTCTATTGAGTTTGGAAAAAAGTCATATTGAAAGTTGCTCTTTTTTAAAAAAATTATTGTGTTCCCCATTAGAAGAAAAAAACTCCTACTGTAATTTTTTCATATTTTATTTTAAACTGTGTTTATTTACCTCCAAGAGCAGTCATGAAAATAAAAGCCATTCCTACTCTTGTCCACCCCCCACTTCCAAAAGGACATTCTTGGTAAATTATTTTTCAGTACTTTGAATTCACTTCAAAGAGTCTGGCTAATATTTAAAAGGTTTTGTTTTGTTTTTTCCCCCCAAAGTCTTAGACATTACCACATGCACAAATTTGATCTCCCATAAGCGTTACCACTGCATGCCAACTGGGAATTCTACTGGAAGAATTCAAGTTGCTCTAGTTCTGGACCATATCTACCCACATGTCTTGAAAACAACTCTTTCTCTTTCTCCTGACATAGCTATATAATTTCTAAACCATGTAGCATTAAAAAGTACATTGCACAATTTGGCTTTTAACTATTTAAGGTTATCAAAACCATCATTCCCCAATGGAATGAATGGATATAATTCACAAGTGGACAGAAAAATCTCTAGGACAGTCATACATCTTTTCCAAATTCATAGACAGTGGAGCCAGTATAAGCCTGAAGTGTTTATTTGGTTTTGCTATAGACATCATTAGTGTTATCAGAAGAAATTATAGTTTTAAAATTTCGAAATATTTTTAATTTCACCAAAGTCATATATCAAATAGTACTAAAAGACTGACAAAGAAAACATTCCCCTCCTCACACTTCCTCACTTTCCAGCTCAACTTACCAGAGAGCCACTTTTTGCTCACTTAACTATTCCTTTAGCGTTACCTTATTTCCAAATAATTGCATACTGCACATCCTCAATTTGTTGATTTTAAACATTAACTTTCTTCTATTACAAATAAAATTTTGCTCTCTTAACCCATTTTCTAAATGAAATTATAGAGCCTTTTTTGGTTTATATTTTATGACTATGCAAATATTATTTTTAATTTTTTTTCCTAAGTGCCATATCTTCCAACTATATATGTTGTTTGGTTTTCTTTTGTTTTTCCACATGACCTCTCTTATCAGAGTGTCATTCTTCTGTGGCTTCCTCCTGGCACCCCCTGTCCTCTGACTGCATTCTGGGCCCATTAGTTGCTCCCTAGACCTTCTGCTCAGCGGTCATCCTGAGACGTCTCTTTCCTGTGCTCTTGTGTCTGATAGATACACTGCTTTCTGGAGCCCATATCTCCCTTTTGGTTTGTTTAGCACTTCTTTTCACTGGAGCCTACCCAGTTTCTCAAGAAAAGGGTATGGGAAGCAAATTTTCCAAGCCCCAACATGTCAGAAATGTCCTTTTCTGCCCTCACACTTGATGAATAATTTGGGCTGGATATTGCATTCTAAGTTGAAAATCGTGTTTTCTCAGATTTTTAAAGTCATTGCTTTATTATTGGCTAACATCCAATGGTGTTGTCGAGGAATCTAATTTGAATTTCTTCCACAAATAGATATTAATTGCCTGCAATCTAATAGACACTGCTTGAAATACAACACTATAAAAAGAAACAAACCTCTTATCTTCACAGAGCTTACATTTTGGTATTGAAAACAGATACCACCAAAAGAGGAAATAAATAAATGAGATAGTTATAGATTATGAAAGGTCTATGGAGAAAATAAGGTAGCGTACGTGGTGAGAGTGGAGATGCTGCTTTATGACAGTGATAGGGAGATGAGGTGGGAGGTGGGAGGAGGTTTCCATTTATGCTAAAAACTGAACAAGGCCAGAGAGGTCTGAGGGTGGATCTAGAACAGGAAGCACACAGTGGAAGCAGCTTGGCTTGTTTGAAGTTGTCACAGTGACTGGAGCCTGGTGAAGAAATGATGAGAGAGAATTTCCCAGAGCAGGCCTGCTCCTGATCTCACCCCATGAAGATTCTTGCAGAAAGTGCATTTTCTTTTTAAGTTCATTACAACAGAAAGTAACTGGAAGGTTTTAAAACAAAGAAACAAAGTGATATGATTTAAGTTTTTAAAAGGTCATCATGCTCTACAGAGAACTGACTAGAGTAGAGGAGTGGAAGCAGAGACCAGTTATGAGGCTATTTATTCCTCTAATCACCATGAGAGGTGACAGTGGCCTGGGAGGTAGTGATAGTAGTAGAGGTATGAACAGCGACCAGATTTGAAATGTATTTGAGAAGCAAATCCAACAAGAATGCCTGAATTGTGAGGGAAACAGAAGAATATCAAAGGGAACTTCAACCCTCAGTGTGTTATTTCTTTAAAAAATATGTCCAAAGAGAATAGGGAAATGTTAATATATTTGATAAGACTAGGTTGCATGTACTCATAGTATTTTCTGCAATTTTTTATAACATAGTTCATGCTTTTTTCTTTTTAATCATGGTATTAAAGAACTAGCAATAGCTCCACATTTGTAGGTAAGACCTGCAGACTTAAAACTTCCCTGTTGGGTGACTGGACAGAATTTGTGCAGACAGATCTATAGACATCCAGCTGATTTGCTGTTCAGCCCTGTATCTCCTGTGAGCCCCAAGCCTGTCTGTCCCTTTTAGGATATCTTGAGAAGGGACGGACACAAGTTATTGGGAAGACTGAAACTTGCACAATATGAAAGCATCTTAAATGAAAATACCAAATCATGAATGAAAGTTTAGTATGAAAGTAACTATTTATTCTGAGAAAAAAATGCTACAAAAAATACACAGCTGAAAAGGCTGACAAATTCCACAAATGTCACAAAATCAAGAAAAAAGACAATTTTATTAATTTACTCTGTAATATATTTTCTCTTTCTTTTTCCTTATTTTTTTCCTGCTATAGACTCTTTGTCTCTTTATATAATAATTGTATAATATCATTTCTGTACAGAAACTAGGAAAATAATTCCTCTAGCTTGATTAGATTTTTAGAAAATATTGATATAGAGATATGTCTTTCAGTTTCACGATTCTTTGGTAATATCACGTAAATAAAGATTGCTGCCAAATTTGGGGAATGGTTTTTTACATTTCTCTCATTATAAACTAAGAGATTTTAGGGCATTTCAAGGTGCCATGTGTAATGACTAGTCTTAAAATATCTTTAAATTGATGACATTCATTAAACAGTTTGTCATCAGTACCTTCATGGTGGTATTTTATGAGTTTCATGTTATCTTTACAATGTCATTATTTTAAGTAAAACAGCTAGATATTAAAATTGTTTTCCATGTGTTCACATGATTCTCACTTTTTATTAATTGGATTATTAAATTATCCAAAAGTCATTATTTCTACTTACTTTTTTCTTCGTATCTTAGTAAATTATTGCCTTAGAATAATCTGAAAATTGCTTATTTCAATTGGCTTCTTTATCTCAGAATAATTTCTACCAATTTCAGTTGTCATCGTTTAACTTTTGTTTCATATTCCCTTAAACACTTGTCTAAACTTTCTTTCAGTTTTTAAAAAATACCCATGCTACATATTTGTCTTATTCTCAAATATATCTATATCTATATCATAGATGTCATAGATATAGATATAAATTCAGACACTAGAGCCACCTGTCGTTTAGGCCATTTTGCTTTGATGGCAATCGTTAGGTATTACAATACCTAAATTATCTGATTTCACACATACACGTGTGTGTATGTTTGTGTGCCCACACACAGGAATTCTGAGTTTTTCCATTTTGCTGCATTTATAATTGTATATATTGCATTATTAAGTATGTTTCTGACAAAAGTGAATTTCCATTTGACCAAACATTGATGGGAACTAAATCCTCTACTTACTATTTATATGTCTGATGATTGGAAGACTTTTCCATTGACTAGCTTCTTTATTCTTCATTATTTACTTACTTCCTTTGCTGGTCATCTTAGGACATATTCATACTACTTTGCCACATTTGTCTCCGAATCTTTGGGCCACAATGCAGATTTAGTTGGTACAATGGGTAGTAGTTGACACAACGAGTGGCCCCTTCTACAGTAAGATGGCTAACAAACCTTTATACACAGAAGTGTCTGAAAACAACATAAACATATCCCAGTAGGTACAAATTAAATGTATTCCCAACTCAATTTGCTTATAGATAGTTCCCCAAAATGCCTATAGCCACTCTAAACCTGTCTGAAATGCGAGACAGTGTGACAGAGTTGAACCTGAACTGAAAAGATAGCAGTCTTGGGGAAGCTGGAATGGCTCAGTGGGTTGAGCACTCACTTTGCAGCCCCGGAGACCAGGGATCGAATTCCAGCTCCAGCCCATGTGGACCCATATGCTGAACTGGGGTGTACCCCCAGTTCTTGCCGGGGCCTATGTGAGAGCCCCTGGCCCAGTTCCTGCCCTGCACAGCCCCGTGCCCACCTGTGGAGTGAAACTACATGGAAAACTAA